>MU224170.1:1794884-1807982 GCA_018584345.1 Thuja plicata | reverse complement strand
GATAGATGAGTAAGAAGGTGCATGACTGTAGTGATTCAGTCATGAAGAGTGAGAGACAGTAAGGAGTAAAACATTCGGTGGGTAGGGAACCTAGGAGAGAGGGAAGATAAGTCCTTCTGGCTAGGGTCTGAGAGTAGCCCTAAAGAGACTCAAGTGTGAGTCTAGAGAGAGTCCTGAATTAAATAGGATTCCAGGTGAGATTCCTAGAAGAACGTAGGAATTTCAGAGAGTTAGGTGACCTCCCCATCAATTAGGTTTGAAGTCATTTCTACTCTGAGAGTTTTTAACTCAAATTGGAAGGAATCTCTAGATTCTCTTAAGAATAGAGCTATCTTCTTTAAATGGCTAGGGTTGTGGCCTTCTGTTAATCACATTAGGAACTGGTGCTATGATGTTTGAGGCAAGAGTTGTAAGCTTAAAACCCTAGCCAATGGTTTTTATATGGTCTTTTATGAAGAAAAAGCTGACAAGGAATGGATTTTGAGTTATGGGCATTATTTGATAGAAGGTAGAGGTTTATATTTAAGATACTAGGAGGCTAATTTTGACCCAACAAAAGAAAAGATTAAAGAATATCTTGTTTGGATAAATCTTCATAACCTACTTACAGAATATTGGGGTCTGGAAACACTAAGTTAGATTGGAGATTTGATAGGAACCTTCATCAGATCAGAAGAGGTGATTAATAATAGGGATGCCTCAATACATCCTAGAATCCTAATTAACCTACAAAAAAACAATCTGATCCCAAATCATATCACTCTGGGGACTACAAATGGTGAATGGAAACAAATGCTAGAAGTTTGGGAAGAGGATCCAGATATGGGTAATGTTCAGGATTTAAGCCAAGTCAAAGGTACAGGCATTATGTAGGATTTACTCATGTTAGATGAGTAATATAGGAGATCCTTGGCTAAAGATATAAATCTTCTTGATAGGGCTGAGATAGTAGCAAAAGACCTCAGTGGTTATGCACATGAATCTCCAGTATGGAGAAAGTGGTGTAGAAGGGCATTAGAGGAGTCTATTATGGACATAACCCTCTCTATTTCTCCAGAGATACACATGGCCATAATGCCACAACCTACCTATCCAAGCTTAAACTCAGAAGGCTTGAAAACCTTATCTCCCCCCAAATATCTGGATTCTATGGCAACATGTATAGTGAATGATGCTCCCTCTCCCAGTCATCCAAGAAAAATCTATGCAAAGAACAAGATGGTTTCTACCTCTGTACTATATGTTTCCCGCACAAATTTGAATTTGAATGAGGACTCAATTAGGTCTATGAGTGGTGAATCTAGACTTTAGGTGACTATGGATGGTTCTACTAAGGTTTTTACTCACAATCGAGCCTCTCTCATTTTAAATGGTGTTACTATTGTTGAAGGGGCTGATGCCCAGGAATTTGGGTCTCCCCAACCAAGACTGTTATGCAATAGGCAAATAGAAATGTTATGGATGATCTATATGTACATTCTAATAATGTGCAGACACTAACTATCTCTGATAAACATGGAGATCAATTCTCAATTTGTCTTGATTCCCTCCCCTCCTTCATTCGGCCTTCTGTTGAAAACTCCAAGGCTTCTCTGCAAGAACGGGTGAGTTGTTTGCACCCTATATTAGATGATCTTAATAGGATTCAAGATGCTCAAGATAGATCTACTGATAAGGTGGAAGGGAAATTTGGTGTAGCTAACTTCCAAGAAGGATAAATATCCCCTATCAGAAATTTGGAAAGCTCATTCAATGAAGCACGTGATAGTGGAGGTAACTTGTTAGAGTGCTCCTCCAACTTAAGATATTATAGTGAAGATGGTGGGGAATATTTCCTGGTTGTAGGAGAAACTCCACATGTCCTAGACCGTAGAGGTCTTCATCAATCTGAGTCTAATCTGAAAAACCCAAAATTAGGCAAAAAGGGAAGAAGAGGGGCTAGAACTACAAAAGAAAGGCTAGAACAAGTTGGTTGTGCAGCAGACCGATCAAAATTTTTGAGATCTGGGAAAGGTTGTGCCTTTTTTCTAGCAACAATGAGGATCCTTTCTTGGAATTTCAGGGGCTGCAATTCCCTTGACAAATCTTGATTGTTTAAGAGGGGTCTTGAGAAAGAGAGAGCTGATATTGTGCTACTAAATGAAACCAAACTAAAAGGTGATGACATGGATAAGTTCCAAAAGAAGTTTTATAGGTGGAAAGTGATGTTTTCAGAAGCTACTGGTGCCTTTGGGGGCATGGGCATATTGTGGGATGGAAGTGTTTTTAATGTTATTTTGATTAGTTAAGCATCTAATTGGCAATGGATTGAGGTCACCTCTAAACAATTGCTATCTATATTTTATGTTTTCAATATATATGGCCCAAACAACCCAAATGAAAAAGAATCATTATGGAAGGTTCTTACAGACTTCCTAGAGGACAGAAGGGATGATCTATTCATTTTAGGAGGAGATTATAATGCCATCTTGAGTCCCACTGAGAAAAATGGTGGTAAGGGATGGCAAAGTAATAGCCAAAGAGACTTTTAAAAAATTGTTTTAAATAATGGAATGACTGAAATAGATTTTAGAACAGGTGATTACACATGGAAAAATAGAAGGGGTGGTTTTTTAAATATAGCTGAGAAACTTTATAGATTTTTTATTGTTGGTAAATGGGAGGACTATGATTGGATATGCATAGCGTATATATTACCTCTCACAGGCTCAGATCATTATCCAATTGTGTGTTATATTCAGGAAGATGATGCCCCTGAAAGATCTCCCTTTAAGTTTGAAGCAATGTGGATAAGGGTGGAGGACTTGTATGACACCATTGAGCAATGGTGGAGGAATACTCCAACTATGGAAGGTAACAAATCCTTTATCTTTTTTAAGAAACTCTAGGATATTAAAGAACAATTGAAATTATGGAATAGAGAGGTGTTTAGAAATATTTTTGAGGAAAAACTAAAGTTAGAGAAAAGCTTAAACCCTCTTAATGATAGAGTGATAGCCATAGGAATGAATGAATTCATGTTTTTAAAGGCACAATCCCTCCAGAAATAGTATAAAGATATTCTGGCAAGGGAAGAGATTTACTGGAAAAAAAAATCAAGGGAAACCTGGTTGAAAGAGGGATACAAGAATACAAAGTTCTTTCAAAAGTCAGTCAAATCTAGAAGGGCTAGAAATAAGATATTCTCTATTGAGGCTGATGGTGGTGAGGTTATTAATGACCTGAAAATAATTAATCAGGAAGCTATAACATATTTCTAGAACATCTTACACAACATGAGAGTAATAATGATGATGATGGGTTGCTTGATCTCACCCCGAAATGTATCTCAGATGATCAGAATGGCATGCTCCTCGGGCCAGCTTCTATAGGTGAAGTGAAGACAACTCTATTTTGATTGGGAGGGGATAAATCCCTAGGCCCTAATGGATTTCCTGCACTCTTTTTTCAGAAAACCTAGGACATTATTGGGGGGGAACTTTGGCAGGTAATTGAGGAATCAAGATCTGAAGGATTCATTCTTAAGGACTTCAATAACACTTTTATTTCTTTGATTCCCAAAAAAATTGATACGAAGCCTTTTGAAGATTTCATGCCCATAACTTTGTGCAACATTGTTTATAAATTTATTGTCAAAGTGGTAGCTAATAGACCAAAATGTATTCTAAGTGATATTATCTCGGAAGAGAAAAGTGGTTTTGCCCCAAACAGATCTATTTTTGAAGGCATCATTATTTTCCATGAGGTTTTTCATACTTTCAAATCTATCAAGGTTAATAGGATGATGATTAAATTGGATATTAAGAAAGCCTATGACAATGGAAATAGGGAATTCCTTCTCAAAGTTCTAAAGAGATTTGGTTTTGCTGATGGTTGCAGGTTAAAATGGATTGCAAGATTTATTAACACTCTGAGAGTATCACGGAGTGTGATCCGAAATGTTGATGCTAAAAACTACACACAATCAAATCCAGAAATCAAATTGTAAAAGTATCTATCTTGGTTAATGGTAGCCCTCAAATTTTATTTGAAACCTCTAAAGGAATAATACAAGGTGACCGTATTACCCCCTTTTTATTTATCAATGTGGCTAAAGTTCTCGATAGATTTATCATTAAGCAAAGAAATGAAGGAAGATGGCAGTGCATTTAGATTGTTGCTGGAGTGGATTCTTCTACACACCTACAATTTGTGGATGATAACTTCCTCCTAGGTGTTTCTTCTATTGATTAAGCACAAGTTATTAAAGCTGCTTTAGATAGATATAGTAGGGCTACTGGCCAAAGTGTAAATTGGCATAAATCTGAAATTTACTTCTTCAACACACATAGAAATTTGCAACATCAAATCAGTGACATTATGTAGATTAAATTAGAAGTGTTTTCAAGAAATTATATTGGGGTTCCTCTCTTTGATGGTGCCTCTAAACCTAACCTTTGGAAAAATCTCATGGACAATTGTTTTAAAAAGGATGGAGGGTTGGAAAAGCCGATGGTTAACCTTTGCAGGAAGGATTTTGCTTCTACAAGATTCCATCTCTGCTATCCCAATTTATTCAATGAGATGTTTTAAAATTCCACACAAAGTCCTTGGTGTCATCTCAAAAAGGGTGCAAAAGTTTTTTTGGAATGGGGCTGAGGATGGAGACAAATGGTCTCTCCTTGCCTGGGATAAAATTTTTAAGAGAAAGAATAATGGTGGAGTTGGACTAAAATATTGGAGGAAAATGAATTTGGCCTTAGGAGCCAAAATAATATGGAATATCTACAAGCAATTAGGGATCTTATGGGTTAAGATTATGATATCAAAATACTTAGATTCCCTTGATGATGAGAGGATCCTCACTATAGAAAATCCCCCAAAAGGTTCTGCAATTTGGAACTGCATTCTAGATTGTAGGAAGGTCACTAAGATTCATGTTTCATGGCATGTGGGGAATGGCTTCAAAGCTCTTTTTTGGGATGATTCCTAGAAAAATCATCCAATGTTAAAGGATGATATTAGATATGTTGAATTAAGAGACCTCTTTACTAATAGATGGGAATATAAAGTGTCTAACTATTTAGAGATAAAGAACATGGCCCTTGGCCCCAAATGGCAATGGAAATGTCTGGAGGACTTGCATCTAAATGCTCATCAGAAGACCTTAATGGGAGATTTTCTTCAGAATAGGTTCTTTTTCAGATCTGCACATAATGACAAGTTGATTTGGTGTGGGGCTAAGATTGGTAATTATTCAAGCTGAGATAAATATCCGAGCTTAACTAAATAATTGTTGCTCTTAGCAACCCAAAGACTGAGTGATGGCACCAACAATGTAGATGAGGCTTGTGCTACATTGTTGGCTCTTCAACTTGGTAAGGCGATGAAGCTTCAAAAGGTTCATCTTGAAGGGGACTCACAAATTATTGTGAATTCCATAAAAAATGGGAGTGCTAAGGCTTGTCACCTTCAAAATATTATGGAGATCTCTCTTGTCCTTCATTCTTTTCTTGATTTCAAAATTAGCCATGTTAGAAGGGAATGCAATATGGAAGTGGACATTGTTTCAAAATGGGCCACCAATCTTGGGAAACTTGATGAGGTTTGTTTGGAAATGTTTAATGCAGATTTGAACCTCTAATTGTTTTCTTTGTTGCAGGATTGAGCCATTATTTTTTAAAATTTAAATATTGGGGTGGGAGTTAAGCCTTTTATTTAACTAAGTGTTGGGTTAGATTCATTATGTAAATTTATAATTACTAAGGTGGTTATCCAAGTTCAAATGATGATGGTTCTTGGCGTGTGGTTGATCTGGGTGGCCTAGTTAGCATATCTTTGATGGATTATGATGTTGGGATTTGCACATGTGGCCATTGGTTTTTAAATGAAGGAAATGGTGGAAGCTCAAATGACAAGTTGTTGGATGGATGGGGTCACCAAAGGCAAAAAGCTAACTGATCAAGCAATAGTTGGCATGATGGCATTCATTTGAATAAAATGAGTGTAAGGTTAAGCATGTAAGCCGACGATGCCCTTCATAGTAATTATGATTTGGTGTAGGGTGGCAGAGGCTGAAATGACTGGTGTCCTCTCCAAGACATCAGTGTTATGATCAATTTAAACCCACTCCTCGCTTCAAATTCTCATTATCTCAAAACTTTAAGAAAGAAATTGAAATTTACATGTGCAAAAGGATGGAAGCCACTTTCTCTGTCTGAATGAAGAAGCAGCAAAAATCGTTCAAAGGGTCGATGGGAAAAGAGAAAATGTTAGGGTTTCTTAGTTTCAAGGATGAAGCTTTTTCTCTAGCAGCAATAGAGGTTTTGGGGACACACTTCTAGAAACTCTATGCAAAGAGGAGATCGAATGTCAATTTTATTTCCATCATCATTTCCTATGCTCTTCAATTGGGTGAAATTGAAAGAGATGTCAAGATGCTGGTTGAATTCTTATTTGACAAGGAGTTGTTGTTGGGTTTAGAATATGTTCTGGAATGGGTAGAGCCAGGATTCAGGTTTGATTACAATGACTTCTTTGAAGAGTTTCATGATGGAGTCCAATTTGGACGTGTCTCATTCCTCTACTAGTGGGGGAAAGTGAATAAGTAGGCCTACCAAGAAGACATTGGTGGCAAATGGCATAGATTGAAGGCTATGGCTGAAAGAATTTGTTTGGGGGAGGAGGAAAGAAACAAGGCTATTTTTGAGAAAGTGCCCAGGATGAAATGGGGCCCAAGGAAGGGCAAGGAGGTTGCTGCTAAATGATATGCCTTAAAGGGTAATTTTGGTTTTTGTAGCCCATAGCGATATTTGCATAGTGCTATAGCCAGCTAATAGTGTCTTAAGGTTTTTTTAGTCTTTCCCAAGGATTGTAATGCATAGTTAATCTGGGAAATGTAGTTATGATGCCATTGTGTGGTTTTTTGCTATTAAATGTATGTTGTTTTCTAGCAAATATGCAAATCATAGCAGTCTTAAAAGTCTGGTGTTTGTAAATCTTAAAGCTATGTTGTAAGGAAGTTGTTGGTGGGCAGTTGTTGGTTTATGCATATATATGTAAAATGTGCTTGATGTAATCCTTTTGTATTTCCCTTTGAATATAAATAAAAATCTTGTTATAGACCAAAAAAAATATTATTAAAATATAATAGTAATGAAAAGTAAAATAAACATTCAAAATAGGATGAAAATGAAAAGGTTCAAGGCAAATTTGGGTGGGAGATATCGGATATTCGATAATATCTCATTTCTGATAATATCAGATATTTGATATGCTTTACTGGTATCCAAAAGAAAAAATTGATTCTCTGGGTCCCTGTCCCAGAAGCACATTTTTTGTAGAGATTATCACGGGAAATCAGTTGTGAAAGACAAAAAAAACACTTTTTTCACCCTTTTGTTGGAATCTCTATATTATCAAAGGTTTTTGCATCACCTTTTTGGTCTCACCATTGGGATTAGTAGTCGTCAAAATAATAAACGGAAGAGGAAGCTCACAAATGAAGAGATTGAAGTGTATAGAGAAATGGATAGGGTTTCCCATCAGAACAAGAGACAAGGTATGTTAAATATTAATGAATATGTGGGCATAAACCCACCCTTAAATGCGGTTTCAAGTGAAAAAGAACATGAATTTGAAATGATTTATGACAATAATATAAAAAATGAGAATGTAGGGATTGAAGATGAAAATGTAGGTTTTGAAAATGAACACATAGATGTGAACAATGGAAGTGTGGCCATTGACAATGACAATCCACTGATTGAATATGAAGGAATTAAAAATGATAATGGTGCACAAGACCAAATCAGCATTACACATCTCCAAATTATATGAGAAATGAAGTCCCTTGTGAGGAAGAAAGACAAACTTCAAATTTGAGACCTTCAAGAACAACAAAATGGTTACTTGAAATTGATGAGAACATAATGAGCAATTTCGATGGCAAGCAATCAGAAAGAACCATTCGGTTGTGGGTTTCAAAACTTTATGATCATTTTTTTAGCCACAAGACATTGTTTGAGCAATCTCAATTGTTTGTGCAGTTGTTAAAGTTGAAAAAGATGAGACCTATTCTAGTAAAATTGAAGATTAGTGTGAACAACAAAAAGAAGAGGAATACTATTATTGTGAGAAATATTTTTAGTGATCTCAATTCCATTGGGAATACTACCAAGGAAAAATACAAGAGAGATTTAAGGAGGGTTATTACAACCTCCTTAGTAAGTCATCATTTGAGAAACACTCGTTTGATGAGACAAACTTGTGTTGACTTGAACCTAAATCATAAAACTTTGGATAGAGCACTTGCAAGAAGAGAAAGGCTTGATGATCCTCTTCAAAATGATACATGGGCTTATGGTGGGAGACTTCCATGTTGTGATAAGAAGCTTTCCGATGGTGTGAAGGTTCAAATTCAACTATTTTGGCAGTCTAAATCAAGAGTATCACCAAATATGATGGATGTCTTGAAGTTGAGAATTGGCATTCAAAACCGCACCCCGCATCCAAAACATTATTTGGAGGTGAGTCAAACAATGTTGTTCAAAATATTTTGTGAGAAACATCCATCATTGCGAATATCACAAAGAGATTTTGAAGCATTCAAGCATTTTTTTGTGTGCCTCTTAAGATTCGAAATTCTTTTTGTTACAAATATCATGTGGAGTTTTCAATGCATCATGAATTGTTACAATCCATTCATTTTACTTTGCATACAAGTGAAATGTTGGAGGAGTGTGGTGCAAGTGCTCTTCCAAAATCATCAAGAGACTTGCTAGATCATTTTTATGTCCTAGAGATGATGGATGTTTCTTTTATAGACAAGATTGCTTAAATGACAAGTGCTCAGAGTGTGGTGGGCTAGTGAAGTATGTTTCATGTTTTCATGAGGGTTGTGAACATGATTTTGGAAAGACAATTGTCCAAAAAAAGTATACAAAGCCGTTAAATATACATTGAAAAGTGGAGGTGAATGCTCTAGATTTGAGTTGGTTACAAAAGAATGCAATGAAGCTGATTTTATTTCAGATTTTAGGAAGAATATTTTTTACAAGTATGCAATGGATAGTCACAGGTCTCAGTAGTTGGATCAAAAATTTAGGATTTGTAAGGACACTTTCCCGATTGGCACTATTATATGGGTTATTGACTTTGTAGAGAACTATACATTGTAGTCCCAAAATGAGTTGCAAGCTCATTTTATAATTCTATTCAGGTTTCTATTTTTGTTCATATAACATATAGACATTCCCCTGATAGTACAAAAGATGACCAGAAGATAATCAGAGAATACTATTTTTATATGAGCGATGATAGATCTCACTCTCATGAGTATGTCCAACATTTCTTTGAGAATTATATTGATTGGGTGTGGGAAAATGATATTTCTATGGATAGACATCTCATTTGGTCAGATAATTGGACAAGTGAATTAAAAAATGCTTGTATATTTTATTGGTTATGTAGAATGCATGTATAGAGAGGTGTACCTCATATTTGGAGTTTTTTTGAGGTTGATCATGGAAAAGGGGCGCATGATGGAGTAGGTGCATGTATAAAGAGAGCTCTAGTTAAGGAGAAATTGAGGATTCAGGTGCAAAACTCCTTGATGCTCGCTCTATTGTTGATGGAAAAAACACTTTTTCATGACATTAGTGGCAAAAAACACTTTGTCATCACTGTTCAGTCCTTTACAAAATTAGTACTCAAATAGACTTAGAACTCTCCCTAGGATTTTGAATCAGTCTTTATAAATACTTCACTAAAAATACAGCATACGTACATAATACAAAAAAATGTTTATACCTTATACTTATTTCTCCTTATTTCCCTTGATTGTATCTCATTACATTTCCCCCTTGTTTTTGTCACTCTTGTATGTTGGGGTTGTAGGGGTTAGAGCATACTTGTCCAAAAATGGCTTGTGAATCTATAGGATCATTGTCAATGCATTATCCCAACTGCTTCTAACAGATTCCAAAACCTAATACTTGATTTCTAGCTCGGCAGCTAGATCAATCAAACTCTCTACTATATTAAGAGGTGGATCTTTCTGTGCTACTTCCTTTGTTGCTTTCACCTCTTTTTGCATGACCTCCAAATGAGGTATCAACATAGTCTAAATTGAAATCAATTTGGACCTTATTCTTCCATTATTATCCATGAGATAAGCTAGTCTCCCTTGGGCACATGTCAACGTGTTAAAATGAATAGAGCTATAACTTGCATCCATGCTCAGTGAGTGTCTTATTGACTTCAAATCTGATTGTAGCTTCTCAATAAGATGGTGATTCTCCTTTGTAAAGAATTGTGTATCACAAAGTTGTTTGTAAAAAGAGAGAAGAGTTTCTATGACTTCTTCTAGGTTTCTTACCAAATTAGAAAGTACAACCTGATTCTCAGTAAGTTTTGCTGCAACTTTCTCAAGTACCTTGGTATCAAAAATTTTCTCAGATCGTTGCATGAGCTTCTCATTTGCATTGATATCATCATTGTTCACCTTTTGAAAAATATGAACCAATGATTCTAATATAGGTTCCCTCTCATTCAGATCTCAAAACTCAAAATCATCAATAAAGATATCTTTTATCTCATGTAGTACTTTCTTTTCTTGATGTTCCCTTTTCAATCCCTCTTGCTTTCTCTTTTTGTTCAATAAATCCTGCTAGTACTGAGAGGGGGGGTGAATTAGTATTATAGTACTTAATTAAATTATTCAACCATTTAAATATCAACCATAAACTTGTAGTAAAGAAAAGAACATAAGCAAATGACATAGTACTCATAACACCATATTTTTTTTATGAGGAAACCCTAGCCAAGGGAAAACCCTGGTGGGGATGGTACCCACAAGCATGTACTAAAGTATAATGTCCCTGTAAGGAGACCTAGACCTGTTAGGAGCTGAATATTACATAGTACATTTCCTTGTTAAAGGAATTACAACCCTGTTAAAGGTTCACAACACCCTATTAGGGGCCAACTGAGCTTACAACTCTTACAATATAATTTAGGTTACAAAGTGTTCTCAGTCATGAATAAAAACAAGCAACACTGGTGCTTAGATAGTTCCTTTAATTTTCTTCAATGATCTTTGTCATTCTCTGCTCTACTATTCACTCCACAACTCATCCAACTATCCACTAACCACATAACCAACATTACAACTTCTATCTTTATCAAAAAGATCTTACATATATATCTCACAACTATACAAAGTCAGCTCTCAATATGAATATTGCAAATATTACTAAGTTGACCTTCAATGCAAAATACATTTAATATAGTAAATACTAAATGCATAGTCGTAAATCTTTCATAGTCAATGTGGATTTTATCAACAACAAAAATACAACTTTGATTGTCTAGAGTCCAAGCCATACTCCCTCAATCTTTACTACTGTCAAACTGCTTTGTTTCACTCTTCCATTGTTGTCTGTCTGTCTTCAATTCCATCTAACTCACCATAGACTCAACCAAAACCAATTCAATCTTAGGTGGAGATCATACATACCCCATAATGCCTTCCTCTAAGCTCGCTTGACCTAAATCATCTATCTTGATCTTCAGAATCTAAAACACTTTTGTATCTCTGCTTCTACACTTAGTCAATTTCTGAGTCATCAAAACATATCTTTTATGGAATCAATTTGAAACCCAGATGTGTTTCCATAAATGACAACCAAAAATAAAATCACATTTACATAAAATTGATTACTTTCCAACAATCTCTCCCTTTGGCATTGATGGAAACACTTAACAAAAAAATGAACAAGTGTTCCAAAAAATATGTCTCTTCTATAATCTTCCTTTCTTTTTATTTTC
The DNA here is from genome assembly GCA_018584345.1 of Thuja plicata. Classification (NCBI taxonomy): domain Eukaryota; kingdom Viridiplantae; phylum Streptophyta; class Pinopsida; order Cupressales; family Cupressaceae; genus Thuja; species Thuja plicata. The sequence goes on along the minus strand of MU224170.1, from coordinate 1,796,174 downwards.
TCTTTTATTTTCTTTTCTTCTCCTATATATATTTTTTTATTATATAGACATCTATATTTTTTTTCTTCTCTTCTCCCCCTTTGACAACAATGAAAAAGGTGCATATACAACAATAGTTTTAGTTCTTGCTCACCAGTTTCAGAATATCCTAAAAGAAATCTTCCAAGATCTTCACTTCTGCAGTCCATGTTTTGAACAAAATTTGGCTAATGTGAATTAAGCCATTCAATGCAAATGATGTGGTCTCAGCTTCTTTCAAGTCTATGGGCATAGATTTATCCAGTGAATCTATCACTTTCTCAAAGTTTGAGAGATGAACCTCAAGTATTGATAACTTAGGAGTGATAAAGCTCTTCAACAAATTGAATCTTGTCAATACTCTCCCTTTCTCATTATCTAATACACTGAGTTTAGCCAAAATCCTTGTGACTTCTTTTTCTAACTCTGTTGTGGATTGTGAAGATGTTTCACAACCACCCATCATACTATTCAGAGTTTCCCTCTCTTTGGCAATAATGTCTTCTACATTCTGAACATGCCTTATTGGATTCATGCAATAGCTAAACAATTTTCTCCCATGTCCAATGCAGCTCCTTGCATTTGTCAAGAAATTTTTCACTATGCCTAAATCTCATGTGATAGATTTTCAAACTTCTATTAGCTTCTTCTTTGAGTATGTCTTCTCTGCCTTTTCTTCTACTATCTTCAATAAGTTCACATAGTGCCCATCAAATCCATCAAGTGTAATTCTCACATTTTCAATGTCATCTTTGTTCTGGAAAATAATAGGTGTTGGAAGAAATTTGTTTACAGTATCAATTTCTCTTGTAATTACTTTTGCCTTCTTGTCTCCTTTCTGTTCTGATATTTCCTTTGCTTTGTTCAAAGCAGTAAATGCCAATTTTACTAATTCAACTTCATCCATGCTGTCAAAATTTATATTACTACTTGCCAACAATGAAATGGATGATGTGTTTACCTCTTTATTTTCATCCTCTTTCTGATCTTTCTTCTATTTTTCTTCCTTCTTCTACTCTTCTTCCTTCTTATGATCCTCTTCCTTCTTCTGATCCTCTTCCTTTTTCTATTCTTCTTTCTCTTTGTGTTCAGCCTCATCTGCCACAGAAGTATCCATATTCCCTAAAAAAGGGTCCTTTTGATGCAGGAGCATCCTGGGTGTAAGGGCAATCTTGCATCACCCAAAAATATTTATGTTTTCTTTTCAATAAGGGCTATCTTGTGCAGAGCTACTATCTATGGAAACTTTCTATTTTTAGTAAGTTGGTCATA
>MU224170.1:1775795-1787848 GCA_018584345.1 Thuja plicata | reverse complement strand
AGATTGGGGTCATAATAGTCAATCGGGTCAACTGGCGATGACTTATGGTCTTCGGAAGTTGGGTCACCTGAAATGGCAGAAAATAATTTTTCTTCAAAATTTTTGTTCGGGTTTCAAAATTTATTTTCAGCTGACTATGATGTAATAAATTGTAAAATAAAATAATTCTAAGTTTGGTCGGCCCTATGGGCTAAATTTCTAGAACCTTCTTGGGCGGTGGAAATTGCCTATATAAAGAAGGCCCATAGTGTTGTCTAGGGCAGTTCTGGGTAGATCTGGGTAATAATTTGAGGCTTTGTCCTACAGAATATTGTAAGGGGAATTCCCATGTGGCTTTGCATATTGTAATTCTGAAAGTTTGTAATTCCACATTTGTGGAGATAATAAGAAGCCCATTTTCTGTTCTTGCAAATTGTTGTTGCTTCTCTGTTTTTGTTATGTGTTTGTGGCATTAAGGGGAGCACCCTTCATCACCTTTTCATCTTGAGAGGTTTCAAGAGTTACTGCTACACCATAAACATGGAAATCTAGCGGTGGATCTACTTCTCTCTTCTCACTAGTTGTCTCTGTTGCCTATGATTTCTCACCCACTCCCAATTGTGTTGGTGAAGTGGTCTTGGGAGGTGAGGGCTTGTTAGAAGTAGTAATCATAAGTATCTTCTCCACTACCTTCTAAGTTTCCTCAGTGAGTTCATCATATTTCCTCACACTAATTTTCAATAATCTCACCTTGGTCCTTAATATAAGTTTTAGTTCCTTGTATATTCTGTCCCTTTCTTGAATTGATATCAAAGGAAGCATGTTATCAATTTCTTGGTTCCTGATTGTATCATCTTCAATTTGTGCAACATGTTTTCTAATCTCCAATCTCCCATATAGGTCTATGTGTATGCTTCCTTCAATTTCTAATAGTGTCTTCTTGAAATTAAGTGTTCTATCACAATATCCTCAATTTTAAGCTTGTCTATTTCTTCATACATGTTATAGTATTTATCAATTGTGACCAATTTTCCTTGTTCTAATGCTCTCTTCTCTAGCATATTTAGGTCAGGTGTCCAAATGTGTTTTTCTTCTTTCTTCTCTTCTCCTGTTGTGCTCTACTCTTTAGGTGATGTTTTCATGCTTGATCTTTTAACTCTAGAAGTGATATTTTCAGCTTGTGTTGTTTGTTGTTGAGGAGGAGGTGGAATGTCTACCATAATTACCTCAGGAGTGGGAGGGGCTGTATTACTTCCACTTTCTAGTCCAAGTGATCTTTCTATCATCTTCTTTTTTACTTATTTTAGTTCCTCTTCTGTCAATCTAGCTTTAACTTCGCATTCATGTACAAGATTTTCAATCTTTCTCTTCCTCAGACCTCTAGTTTTTTCTTCTCTCACTTTTGCTGACTTTTCCTCATAAGTTCCCCATCTTTCCTCTGTTGTATCAATTTATGATGCAAGGACATGTTCTAATTGCATGGTAAGTACCTCAGAACTTACTTCATAACCCATGGGATAACACCATTTATTTCTAGGTATGACTGCTTCAAAGCATACTGACTCAGTTTCAACCATGAAATAGACTGTATCTTTGTATTTCTCAACAATGTCTTCATGTATTCTATATCTTGTTTTCATCTATCTCTGTAGTATCTTGATCATACCAAATAGTTCACCATCAACCCAAGTATAATTCTGTCTCTTGTAGCTTTGTGAAATCAATATGTCAGTAGGTACTCCAGATTTCCAACCACTAGGATGTAAGCCAGGAAATTTGTGCTCAATATGAATGAACATATGCATCAACAATGAACCAAATTTGAAGGTTTTTGATCTTTCCTTCTTCACTATCTTCACATTCTCAAGGAATTGTTGTGCCAGAACTTTGCATAGATTATACTGTACATTCTCCTTCACCATTCTCCATGCCATCATGATTACCCTAGTAGATACTAAGTTAGGTCTACTATTGTAGTAGAACTTGTACCTAAGTATCATCACAATCAATCTTACATCTTGCTGAAAGATGTTGTTTATTGTCATTTCCCATCTATCCCATATGGAATGAGTTAGGGTTTCAACTTCTTTATTCACATGTTTCTCCGCAATAGGGATGACTCTGGTGTTGTCCAATCTAGTGATTTCATGGATTAGGTCACTACAAATCTTCATAGGTTGATCACCAATCCAGATAAACTGATCATAAACCCTACTTAATAATATTTTCAACCATTCATCTTCATTGAATTCACATAAATCTAGAATTTTTGTTATGCTTAGCTGATTAATATGTTTGTATTATTCTCTCATGGCTCCATTATCAGTCATATACTCCATCTCAGTTGATATATCATTGATTCCCAGTATGTCATACTTACAATGTATGTAAGCCCTAATATCTTCTATGTGTAACATGCCATACGGGGTTTGGGAAAATTCTCCCTATAGATCCTCTTCACATGATTTCAATGGATGTTTCTTAGACTTATATCTAGGTCAATCTATAACATCAAAAATAATAGGTGCATCCATGGCTAGATGATGTAAATACCTTTCTTCCGCTGAATTCTAATTTTATCTTTCAATCGATCACTCACAAAAAAATGTAAAATAGTCTAAACTTCTCTTCTCTCTGATATCCTTAGCTCAATCTTCATCAAATGGTAAAGAGATAGGTCATCAAGTGGTGCTTTATAAAAGTTTAAGTCATGAATTTCACTTTCACTTAAAAATATCTAGTCGACTGTTAGATCTCGCAAACAAAATATATGTGTCAAATGAATTTACACTCTTAGATGTATACTTCATGATGTTGGTCAAGCTTACATCCAAGCTTGCATGAGCTCAATCCACAATTTTTGTGGCATGATATATTCTGATGTATGTATCCAATGCTCCCCCTAAGGCCATGATCAGCCAATTAGGTCGATTATGTCTTGCTACCATCAGGCAAAGATCCAGTAGCCTCTACTGACTCTCCCTAAACTGATGTCTCACTTGTTTCTTTGATCTTCCATATATTACCACTATTTCTATCTTCTACCTTCTTAAAACAACTTTCAAAATCACTCTTCAAATCTGAAACACTCTTACCAATATCATTTCCATTTTTCTGTGAATTCATAGGAGGTGGTACTCTTCTATTTTCTAATCCATTATACCTACAAAATTTTTCTATATGTCCTAGATTATTTAATTTGTAACATATAGGAGGTCTTCTTTCCTGATTGACTTGCAGCTTGCAGTACTTCACAATGTGTCCAATGCTACTACATTTGTAGCATGTAGGTTTCACTGTAGATTCTCTTCCATTGTCTTGTCTATATCCTGATTGATTAGGTTTTCTATATTCTCCTTTCTTGTGCCCATATCCATTACAGTTAAAACAATAGCCAGAAAAAGTTCTAAAAGGGGCATTACCTTTGTAGTCTCTCTTCATGTGTCCAAATTTGATGCAGCCAAAGCATCTACCACTGAAGGTGTTAGTAAACAAATTTGTCTTTTTACAATTATTCATAAAATGACTCAAAATGCCCTAAACTCAAGGCACAACCTATGACTAATAGTTGAGTCACTTCCAATGGCTACGTGCAAGTGCTCTCTGAGTTTTGACATGAAGGCTCAGCTCCCTTCATAATATTTACAAAGAATAAAACATTGGGTATGTCTTTAACCAGAAGACACAAAGGCATTAACATTCATCCATCAACAATAGATTTTTCTTTTTACAATTATTCATAAAATGACTCGAAATGCCCTAAACTCAAGACACAACCTGTGACTAATAGTTAATTCACTTGCAATGGCTATGTGCAAGTGCTCTCTGAGTTTTGACACAAACGCTCAGCTCCCTTCATAATATTTACAAAGAATAAAACATTGGGTATGTCTTTAACCAGAAGACACAAAGGCATTAACATTCATCCATCAACATGGAATGAATGTGATGATAATTTAAGGAATGAGAAAATAAATAAAAAATGGCCAATAGGCCACCAATTTAACCTTCCCAACACTGAGAAATAAAGAAAGATTTAACACGTTATCTTGCGTGTATGAAGCATAAAGCTAACTGACCTTATGATTTATACTTGTACTTGACAAAATGAGTAGAAAAATGTTTAAAAATGATCAGAATCACCACAGATTTATTTCAATCAGGAAAACACATATCAAAACCTACAGATTAAATATATAGGTTTTCCCTTTATTCTTAAATATTTGATAAAATGACCGAAAGATCATTTGTATCCCTACAACATTTACAAGCTTTGCAAAAATAAAAACATCATTTTCCTCCTTCACCTCTCCGTTTCAATCTTAGAAAATAGTTTTCCCTTCCCTCCATTCGACAAACTCTTGGAAATTTTTTTTTCTCTTTAGACAATAGTTTTATAATAAATAACCTTTCTGAATAGTTTTTCAGTTGCTATAACTGATTCTTGAAAGTAACTTCATTTCTTTTCACCTTCTATTCCCAATGATTTTCTCCTTGTGCATTTGATACCTTTATAAAATTTTGACTTAAAATTTTATAATTATATAACTTAACATATTTTAATGATATATATAGTTATATTTTGGACACATGAAACTTTGTTAAAGACAACCAAAATTTTAAAAAAAATGTGACTGTCATTTTTATGACAATTTTAAACACCCACGGTTTGTAGACAATAACTGGATTTTAGACATCATTATGGAAATTGCTCCAGTGGAAGCCTGCGCAACTTGCCTTTGCATAACATATATCAATTTGAGTGAAATCCAATGGTTGAGTAAAAACATATGCCCCTCGCACCGAGACCCATTTTTATGCTTTCTGGAAATTTGTTTTTCTGTCTTTGACCAATCTGTGGTCATAGAAGTCTGAGTCTTTGATGTTGCCATAGCTGCTCCTAAATCCTTCTTTCCACACAAATTTGATGGATAACATTGAGGATCAACTTCTACTAATTTATCAGAAATCTCTACTTTTGTTTGAGGAAAGATATTATTGAGGCATTTCATCAAGCAATTTGCAGTCAGTCCACTCTACTTCAAACTTGGCATTCTGTGACCATTCTCATCTAATTTGGAAAGCAATTTATGCTTTCTCCCTTCAAATTTAACCTCTATAACAATACATATGAGATTGGAAGGTTAATCCTGAAATATTTATAAGCTTTTGGAGATGCCTCTAAACTGTAGGAATGGTAACATATTCTCCCATACTATTAGTTGATAAGGAGATAATTCAAATTGGCTTCAAAATGTGAATGAACCCTACAGTTTGATAAGCCTGTGCATATATTCCGTCAATAGGATTTATGAATATCTTTGTATCTCCAATTTATTGCTGCATATTCATCTACTTTGAATTTGGCATCTATAAAGTCATTATCTCCTTCTTAGATGAGACCTAGTGATCCTAAAAATGAGGAAAATCTCCACTCTGCAATTTTCCACATTAAAATGCACCTTTCAACTTGATCATCTCACTATTCTAAACTTCTGAATTCATGTTTTGACTTCAAACTCAAACTCAAATCTACACTTTGGATTTGGATATTTGAACTCTGGAGCTCAAACCTGAAACTAGATTTTGCACTATAATGTTGAACCTTGAACTTTGAACCTTGCAAACTGCATTTTGAACTTGAACTTTGAACTTCAAACCTTGCAAACTGCATTTCAAACTTGAACTTTGAACTTTGAGGTTCAAATTCATAGTTCTCCCTGAATGCTCCTTTATGAAACATAAGCTTTAAACACAATGTTAACAAAACCAAAACAAGATATCGGGGCAATTTAGGAAATCTTTATATGAGGACCAGATTTAAAACTTTGGAACTTGGGTGTTGAAAGTGAGCCAACAACTGGCTCTGACTTGGGATATGGGTCGTGAGGAACATGAAGAATCCAAAAATCTCTAGTAAAAGACCAGTGCTCATCCATTGGCAAACAAATTCATAGGGAAGGAAACAAAGAGGAGCTTCTTGCAGAGAAGGGAAAAGCAGGGGAAATCCCAAAAACACCTAAACTACCAGCAACTAAAATAAACCAACTACACTAAACACCACCAAAAGAAAAATAAACCTAGGCACAATAAAAAATTATGTACAAAGGATAGGGGAAGCAGCCCATGCCTTGAATAATGTATTTGGCTGCTTATGGAAAGCCATTAACTGGTTGAGAGAAGTATGTGCCAGTGTGAAAAATTGGTTGGATTATGAGATGCATCACTCCAAGAAACCCTCCAGCAACAACTATAAGGAAGGATCTGATCACCATGCATTGGAAAAGCCTTTAAAACATGTCAAGCCCAAATAACCATTCTGCTCCATATAATTATGGCCATAACATTTTGACATAATTTTGAATGGGTTGATCTATATCTCGCACACCTTTATGACCAGCCTGGTAAGAATCTAACTCAGGATTCATGCATGGAATCATCATGGGAGAGAAAGGAGTCCCCATAATTTGCACCTCAGTTTTGTCAAGACCCTTTGGTGTTTTAAGTCGTGGTATCTTTTCATTAATTTCCATGTGATCAAACTGAAAACATTCATAATCAGCATGCAAGAAATTTTCTATTTTAGTATTACCACCCTTAAGAATTTCTTGGTCTTGATGATCCATTACACTTTGTTGATCAAAGTCATTGGCTGAATATATATCAGAGGTATCAAATCTAAAAGACTCTAACTCTGAAAAAGAAACATCTAACAACAAGTTCCCAGCTGATTTAGCACCAACAAATCTGCATTGAATAAAAGATGTACCTGAGCAAGTCACTATTGTTTCTAGTTGTGTAGCATGATCAGCCATGAATTTAAAAGACTCTTTGTGTTCCTCCAACACTCTAGGCTGGAACCATTTTTTGTGAGATGGTGTGTGGTCAAATAGAAAGGTTTCATATTCCATCTGCCCATCAAATTGGAGAATGCCTTTTGTTTCTTCCCCATGAATCTTTTCTTGGTCGTGTTGATCTTCCATACTTTCCTGAACAACCTTGATGACTAAAACTATATTAGAAATTTCAAAAGAAGAAGACCCAAATTTTGAAAAAGGGGGAGCTATCGCTAAAATTTCATTGGATTTATTTTTATCAAGCTCTTCCGCTACATGTGGCACACCTAGACAAGCCATTGATTGAGAAATGTGTTCATCATTATTTTCAATGTGTAAACAACAACTTTTAGTCACCTTAAAACAATGGTTCATAGATGGTGTGGGCTCTTGAAAATCTTCATCATCATACTCAATATGCAAATGATAAGCTCCATCTAAATTATAGGTACCACTTTCAATCATAGGAGGCATTAAAAAATCTTCACTATTAAAAACTATCAAATTTTGATGAACAGAGGTAAGAGGTGTTGGTTTTATCATTTTGAAAACAAGCCTTTTCTTTTTAGGCTTTACCTTTGGATATTACTGTTGTTCATAGAGACAAATTTCTACTTGCAAATATTTAGCACATCTTACTCCACTAATGATCGTATCATCATCCAAACTAACAGCCTCCCTTTGTGCATCTTGCAACCTTTGCACTTTTAGACGATGAAGAAAGAATCTAATTTCAGTTTGCATGGCAGCAATGAAGACACACAACTGGTTATTCTCACTTAGTTGACTAGTTAGAGGGATCTTACCAACACTTCTATTGAATCTATCAATGAAATTCCTCAAGGCTTCCCCTTTTTCAATCTTGATTTGAAAGAAGTTTAATAGCAACCTAGAAACATCAATTGCAGGCATAAACCTCTAAAGAAATTTTACCTTAAGATCTTTCCAGCAAGTGATGCAACCATCTGGAAAATTCTAGAACCAATCTGCTACACTTCCACTGAGGCTTCAGACAAATAGTTTAACAAAGATGTTCTCTTCCTGCACACCAAGAATCGCCCCAGCAACTGTAGCTACTTTAATATGATCATCTGGATCTTGATTTGCATTACCAGCAAACTTTGGGAAGTATTCACTTACTCCTTTAGGTAAGACTGAAAACTGGGGTAAAGAAAATAGTCCAATGTGAGCCCCCATGGCTGTCCAGCAACCAAAGCCATTGAATAATAGACTTCTTCTACCAAAAAGAACTAGAGTCACCAGCTTCCATCCTTGGGGAGACACCTTCAAATTTATGACAAAAGAGAGCAGTGGAACTCTTTTACCAAAGATTTCAAGTTTGAACATAGAGTCGCCAATCTCTTTTTATAGAGATAAAAAATTTATTGAGGAAAGAAAGCACTGATCTTTCATTTTTGGATCCCGAGTAGAGTCACCAAAAATCTATTAGTAAACAGATTTTTCTTTTTACAATTATTCATAAAATGACTCGAAATGCCCTAAACTCAAGACACAACCTGTGACTAACATTTGATTCACTTGCAATGGCTATGTGCAAGTGCTCTTTGAGTTTTGACACGAAGGCTCAACTCCCTTCATAAGATTTACAAAGAATAAAACATTGGGTATGTCTTTAACCAGAAGACACAAAGGCATTAAATTTCATCCATCAACATGGAATGAATGTGATTATAATTTAAGGAATGAGAAAAGAACAAAAAAATGGCCAACAGACCACCAATTTAACCTTCCCAACACTAAGAAATAAAGAAATATTTAACACTTAATCTTATGTGTATGAAGCATAAAGCCAATTGACCTTATGATTTATACTTGTACTTGAAAAAATGAGTAGGACAATGTTTAAAAATTATCAGAATCCCAATAGATTTATTTCAATCAGGAAAACACATATCAAAACCTACAGATTAAATATATAGGTTTTCTCTTTATTCTTAAACATTTGATAAAATGACCGACAGATCATTTGTATCCCTGCAACATTTACAAGCTTTGCAAAAAAAAATGTCATTTCCCTCCTTCACCTCTCTATTTCAAACTCAGAAAATAGTTTTTCCTTCCCTCCAACCGACAGACTCTTGGAAAAAAAAAAACCCCTCTTTAGACAATAGTTTTATAATAAATAACCTTTCTAAATAGTTTTTCGGTTGCTATAACTGATTCTTGAAATTCAATTCATTTATTTTCACCTTCTATTCCCGATGATTTTATCCTTGTGCATTTGATACTTTTATAAACTTTTGACTTAAAATTTTATAATAATATAACTTAACATATTTTAATGATATATGTAGTTATATTCTGGACACGTGAAATTTTGTTGAAGACAATCAAATTTTTTTTAAAAAAACATGACTGTCATTTTTATGACATTTTTATACACCCACGGTCTGTAGACAATAACTTTTGTTTTAGGCATCATTATGGAAATCGCTCCAGTGGAAGCCTGCACAACATGCCTTTGGATATCATATATCAATTTGAGCAAAATCCAACAGTTGAGTAAAAACATATGCCCCTCACACTGAGACCCATTTTTATGCTTTCTGGAAATTTGTTTTTCTATCTTTGACCAATCTGTGGTCATAGAAGTCTGATTCATTGATGTTGCCATAGCTGCTCCTAAATCCTTGTTTTCGCACAAATTTAATGGATAACATTAAGGATCAACTTCTACTAATTTATCAGAAATCTCTACTTTTGTTTGAGGAAAGATATTGTTGAGGCATTTCATCAAGCAATTTGCAGTCAGTCCACTCTGCTTCAAACTTGGCATTCTATGACCATTCTCATCTAATTTGGAAATCAATATATGCTTTCTCCCTTCAAATTTAACCTCTATAACAATGCATATGAGGTTGGAAGGTTAAGCCTGAGAGATTTATAAGCTTTTGGAGATGCCTCTAAACTGTAGGAATGGTAACATATTCTCCCATGCTATTAGTTGATAAGGAGATAATTCAAATCGGCTTTAGAATGAGAATGAACCCTATAGTTTGATAAGCCCATTCATATATTCCTTCAATGGGATTTATGAATATCTCTGTATCTCCAAGCTATTGCTGCATATTCAATTCCTTTGAATTTTGCATCTATAAAGTCATTATCTCCTTCTTAGATGAGACCTAGTGATCCCAAAAATGAGGAAAACCTCCACTCTGCAATTTTCCACATTAAAAGGCACCTTTCAACTTGATCATCTCACTATTCTGAACTTCTGAATTCATGTTTTACCTTCAAACTCAAACTCAAATCTACACTTTGGCTTTGGATATTTAAACTCTGGAGCTCAAACCTGAAACTACATTTTGCACTATATCGTTGAACCTTGAACTTTGAACCTTGCAAATTGCATTTCAAACTCAAACTTTGAACTTTGAACCTTGCAAACTGCATTTCGAACTTGAACTTTGAACTTTGAGGTTCAAATTCATAGTTCACCCTAAATGCTCCTTTATGAAACATAAGGTTTAAACACAATGTTAACAAAACCAAAACAAGATATCGGGGAAATTTAGGAAATCTTTCTATGAGGACCATATTTAAAACTTTGGAACTTGGGTGCTGAAAGTGAGCCAACAGAAGGGTCTGATTTGCTCTTTAGGCTCTTCAATAGAAGGTTTCTCAGCATCAATCTTCTCATTTTATTTCTCTTCCTGATTCTTTGAACATGTGGCTTCATTGAAGCCAATACCAGTCATATCACCTTTAGCTTTCTATTTGTCTCTCTGTTCATCAATCAAATTACTACTATTGTGAAGTTTCTCAATGTGTTTCTTTGCATCAAAAAATTCACCTTTTATAATTAGATTGTATTTTTCCATTTCCAGATACTTTTTCTTGTAGTTGTTAGCCTCCTTCTTCATTTGATCTAATGCACTGTTTAAAGCTTCTTCAACTTTCTTCTTAGCATCCTTTTGTTCCTATATTTCTTTAAACATAGTCTCATTTTCAAGTTTTAGAGTTTCATTCTCTTCTCTTAGTTGTTTCACCTTATCTGAACTGTCTTTATCTTAATCCTCTTTTATCTGAACCACAAGATCTTGTCTTTAATTTCTATAAATCTCATGTTGATCTTTGAGTTTCTTTATGAAGTTCCTAGCTCTTCGCATGTTGAATCTCAACTCTCCATTTTACGCTTTTTCTTTGTCAAGGTCTTCAAGTGCAGCATCAAATTTTTATTGCAAACTATCCAAATCTATTTTGATCTCCCTCAAGCTGTTAGAATTTCTCTCCAAGGGCCAAAATCTCTGATACCAATTGTTAGGATTGGATAATACTGAGAGGGGGGGCGAATCAATAATATAGTACTTAATTAAATTCTTCAACCATTTAAATATCAACTATAAACTTGTAGTAAAGAAAAGAAAATAAGAAAATGACACAGTACTCGTAACACCATATTTTGTTTTCGAGGAAACCCTAGCCAAGGGAAAACCCTGGTGGGGATGGTACCCACAAACATGTACTAAAGTATAATTTCCATGTAAGAAGACCTGGCCCTGTTAGGAGCTGAATATTATATAGCACATTTCCTTGTTAAAGGAATTACAAGCCTGTTAATGTAAGGAAACTCAAGTGCGAAAATAGCTTCCTACACTAATCTCTATAGAAAAGTATTGTGCAAATTATTTTTAAATCCTTACAATTTTAGATTCGTTAACTACTTTAACAATGATATTGCAGCCACATACCATGCATGCAGAAAATAGAGAATGACACAATGATTCACCCTGGGGAAAACCTTTCGGTAAAAAACCCCAGCACTCCAAAACCTGCACAATGTATTATCTTCAACACAACAGTTACAACACACTTGCAATGCAAGTTCTTTCAGGAGATAATCGACACACACAGATAAATCCAGTAGCACCAGATTATACCAACAATACACTCTTTTTCGTATCCTTTTTTGTAACCCTAAAAAATGCTTATATCATGCGCTTTCCTTTTTAGGGCAACTTCCGAAGATAACCGCATTATGGTTTTACCATTCTCTGAGAAAATAACCCTACGATTGTGGAAGAGTGTATAGTACTCAACTTTATCAGTTTCCACATGTCTTGCATGTCTTCACCTATCATTGAAACCTCCTAGAAATAGCTCTTACGTGTCATAGGAATCCCTCATAACCGTTTCAGCCATGATCTCCTTACACACCATTCAAGATGCCGACACATCAAGTGGAGTGACACATCAACATGCCAACTAGACATG
>MU224170.1:1750043-1771312 GCA_018584345.1 Thuja plicata | reverse complement strand
CCTACACTAATCTCTATAGGAAAGTATTGTGCAAATTATTTTTAAATCCTTACAATTTCAGATTCGTTAACTACTTTAACAATGATATTGCAGCCACATACCATGCATACAGAAAATTAGAGAATGACACAATGATTTACCCTGGGGAAAACCTTTCGGTAAAAATCCCCAGCACTCCAAAACCTACATAATGTATTATCTTCAACACAATGGTTACAACACACTTGCAATGCAAGTTCTTTCAAGAGATAATCAACACACATAGACAAATCCAGTAGCACCAGATTATACCAACAATAAACTCTTTTTCATATCCTTTTCTATAACCCTAAAAAATGCTTATATCATGCGCTTTCCTTTTTAGGGAAACTTCCAAAGATAGCCGCATTAGGGTTTTACCATTCTCCTAGAAAATAGGAACCCTAAACCCCATGATTGTGGAAGAGTGTAAAGTACTCAACTTTATTAGTTGCCACATGTCTTGCATGTCTTCACCTATCATTGAAATCTCCTAGAAATAGCTCTTACGTGTCATAAGAATCCCTCATAACTGTTTCAGCCATGATCTCCTTACACACCATTCAAGATGCCGACACATCAAGTGGAGTGACACATCAACATGCCAACTAGACATGTACACTCACACTTAATTACATTATTTGCAAGAAAATACATTTTACAAAACAAATAATAAGAATAGGAATTATCCAAGGTTGAGACACCTTATTCCTAACAATTAAAGGTTTACAAAACCCTGATAGGGGCCAACTGAGCTTACAACTCTTAAAATATAATTCAGGTTACAAAGTGTTCTCAGTCATGAACAAAAACAAGCAACACTGGTGCTTAGATAGTTCCTTTAATGTTCTTCAATGATCTCTGTCATTCTCTGCTCTACTATTCGCTCCACAACTCATCCAAATTTCCACTAACCACATAACCAAAATTACAACTTCTATATTTATCAAAAAGATCTTACATATATATCTCACAACTTTACAAAGTTGACTCTCAATATGAATATTACAAATATTACTAAGTTGGCCTTCAATATAAAATACATTTAATATAGTAAATACTAAATGCATAGATGATGCTCTTTCATAGTCAATGTGGAGGTTATCAACAACCAAAATACAAATTCAATTGTCTAGAGTCCAAGCCATACTCCCTCAATCTTTGCTACTGTCAAACTGCTCTGTTTCATTGTTCTGCTGCTGTCTATCTGTCTTCAATTCTTTCTAACTCATCGTAGACTCAACCAAACCCAAATAGATCTTAGGCGGAGGTCATACATATCCCATACTGTCTTCCTCTAATCTCGCATTCCCTAAATCATTGATCTCGATCTTAGACATCCAAAACACTTCTGTATCACTGCTTCTACACTTAGTTGATTTATGAGTCATCAAAACATATCTTTTTTGGAATCGATCTAAAACCCATATGTGTTGCCATAAATGATAACCAAAAATTAAATCACATTTACATAAAATTGATTACTTGCCAACACTCTCATCAATCTTATTTTATAGTTAATTAGGGACTAAATTCCCAATGTCTAATGGTGTCATCTTGTATGAAACTAACATATCCATCATTGCTTCTTCTATCTTTGCCTTACCAATTTTGTAGATGTTGTGACAGATCTCATCAACATTGGTAGGATGTTTGTGTGTTGCAAATTTGAACTTGATGATGTACTCTATTTCTATCAATTATTCATCTTCTTCATCTTTTCCCATAATGTATTTCCTTCTCAGCATCCTTTTAGGGTGGCTCGCATCAACTTCTGTTTGAACTTGTTTCCTTTTTCCTTAGCTCTCCCCTTTAGCATTCTTTATTGATGTTTTCTTTTGTGGCTTAGCTGATATAGTAATTGTAGATTCCCTTGTTCTTGTTCTAGATGTGGTAGGAGGAATAGATTTCTACTTTGAACTCCTCTTCTTAGTTGGCTCGGCAACCATTAGTTTCTTTCCCTTCTTCTTCACTTTCTTTAGAGTCACTAGATTGATCCTCACCTTGAACTTGTGTGATCTATAATGATTCATCTTCCTCTTCTTCCTCTCCTAACATCTTCTCAATATTCTTTACAATTTTATTTCTCTTCCTTTCCATTGTTTCAGCCTTCAAATTTGTGGTTTTATTTGATTTTACTTCATCACAATTTCCAAATCTCTTAGCCTTTCTATCAATTTCTTCTACTAGTAGAGTTGTGATTGCAGTAGATGTTTCATCTATGTTTACTTCATAATGTAATGGCCTTATCCATGCTACCCTTGGTACTACATCTTGTTACATAAGTGTTACCAGTATCAACTAGAAAGAAAACATCATCATAATGCTTCTCAATTAGTGATACGGGGATTCTACTCCTTAATCTCATCTTTTTCTTAAACTCCACAAAATAATTACCCATGACAGTGTCAAAATTCTCTCCTAACTATTGTATGAATTCATTAATCAGAATTGTTACTGGTAAGTCTCGACTCCATACTACATCTCCTATAGTAGAAAAATTATTCTGAACATAGAAAAATATGAAAATTAGTAAGGATTTGAACTTACACATAGATTTATTTTCCTTCCTAATCGCTGATAGGTTCTCAGCAAGTTGAGTCATCTAAAGCTTGGCAAGATCATAAGTATGATCCTTCTTCACTATCTTCCATGATTGATCAACCACAACAAATGGGACACTATCCAATCTACTCGATTGATAAAACTTGTGAGCAATCACTCTGACTCCAAAGTCAATTTTAGGATCTATTATCGTAGAATTTATCATTCCTCCCTTGTTCCACTCAACAAGAGTGAACTTCTCAATTTCTTCCTTTTCTAACAATGCATGGTTCATTTCCCTTCTACAATAGGGTAACCAATAACTTGGTGGATGGTATCTTTTGTGATCTTTACTGGTCCATTCTCTAGCCATAGACACATATCATGTGTTCTACTTAGCACAATCCTGATCCATTTGACTTTGTAGTCGTGCAAGAAATTTACGGCACAGACTAACCCTTTGGCGGTAATGTGCTGATGATCAGCCTTCAAATCTCCATTTTTACATAGTTTATCATAGGCTTCCCTCAACTCAAAATCTCCAACTTCTCTAATATTGCACATGTAACATGCTCTCACATCATGGATCAGAAGTACTTTAGGCGAGATCCATGATAGGGCTCCCGTATGATCTCCCTTTTTGTGGTTTCAAGAACATCTCAAAAATTAGGCGATGAACATGCGTTTCTCCTAACCAACTAAAAATTCATCATTCCCTTGTCTTGTCTCTTCACACCAATAGATGAACTGGCTTCCATTTTTGCAAATTAGAGTTTGTGAAACAGATTCTGGATAACTCAGCACCAACGAGTTTTCTACCTTTCACAATATGTGCCAATGATACACATGTGGAATCCTTACAAACTCTGCTCAAGTTGCTCTTGAATTTCCTTAGAAGTGCTCTGCAAACTCAAAATAATTGTGTAAAATTAAAAATGAATTCCTAAATCCATTATATACCCTCAAATGGTCGAATTAGGACTTCAATAAATGCTTCATGTAGTGGTAGGTGGGTAACAGTTTTCCTCGGTCCTTCAATAAAATAGATTGGTTACCACACACCATCACTCAGTCATAACAATGACTTGGTCACTACTAACACTCGGTCAACATATCAGCTCAGTCGGTATGGGTGCTCGGCATATGCTAATACTCATGCTCAAGATCAATTATGCATATCAATTCTTTACTTGGTCCTTGTCTCAAATCTGTCCTAATGCATCTTATCTTATGTAGATATAGATTGTAATATATCTTATGTTAGGAATTGGTGTAAAATATAGCATTTGAGAAAACACTTCCTTACATACCTTTTTTCTTTAATTGGAAGTAGTGTGATCACCTGATCCATTGGATTGGGTGATCTCAGCTTCACTAGGTCCACTACTGCTCGCTTCTTATTTCTATCTCCATGTTAGATTCATCTGATTCTTTATCTTCTCAATAGTAGGTTTTGTGGCTCTTGTCTTGCAGTCTCTCTTGGTATGACTAATCTTGTAACAACTATAATAGACCAAACTTCCATTCATTCAACTCTTGGATTTACCTCTAAAGTGTGTCATTATACAATTTTATGAACATGACCATATTCACTACAATAATGACAACTATGTCTTGTATTGTAATCCCAATTTAATGTGTTACCTTTCATCGGTGCATTTCCTTGTTTTTTGGATGTCCATTTGGATTTTTCATTGGATCTACAATATTGAGTTCTATGACCAAACTTCTGGCCATTGTAGCAATGTCCTTGGAATCTAGGTGAAGTAGGTGTATTGCTAGTCTTTGACTTGCATTCATGTGCCTGATGTCCATTCATTTTATAGTTAAAACAATATCCATTAAATTTAGGTTTAGGATTGGATTTACCATTCTTGCTTCGAAAAATGTTTGTTGTGTGTCCTGGTTTCCCACAATGATAACATATAGGTTTTCTATTCTTCGGCTTTGCATTTCTCAATTCTCCACTCTTTGATGATTATCTTTCTTTAGTGGAGGACTGGGGCTTGGTATGTCCAAGTCCAGAAGTGTCCCTATTCCTTCTTGGTGATCTTATTAGTTCCTCAAATTATCTCAAGGCTTCATTTGGTTTATTTATTCTCTCAATGAGTTCTCTTTCAGATCTCAACTCATTTTTCAGTTGAGTGTTCTCATATCTTAGATATGTAATTTCAATGTCATTTCTATTTATCTCTTGATTTGTGAATAATAATTGGTTGACCATGTCCAACTGACTATTTGTGAGCTTATGTACATCACTTTTCCTTTCATCAAGTCTGGTATCCATCTGTCTCTTGTCTTCTTCTACCATTGTCTTGTCTTCCTCAACTTTCTTCTTCTTATCAACCACCTCACATAGTGTTAATGATTGAGTTTCTTGTTCTATCTTCAGAATTTTGACTCATTCTTTCAGTATGTTTTTCTTCTCCAATAGATCTTCAATTTCTATATTACTTTGTTTGGAATCTCAATCATCAAATAGACCTTCAGTGTCTTCTTCTTTATATGAAGTGTCATTCAGCTGAGTTGCTAATTATTTTCTATCTTTTAAGAATTTCCTCAAGTATTCTCTTACTGTCTCAATCTATTGCAGTGCCAGTTGGATGTCAATCTTCTGATTATCAATGACCTTTCCCAACTTATAAACCTTCATTTCCAAGATCTTAACTTCTCAAGTGGTTAGACTCATTCTAAGAGAACAAAGCTCTGATACCAATTGTTGGAAGTATAATATGGGAAAGCAATAACTGAGAGGGGGGTGAATCAGATCTATAAAAATTTTACACTTCTAAAAAAAACTGATTCAACCATGTATTCATAAACATAAATTGAAATGTTGTAATATATCTAACATCTAATCATATCCAAAATGAACACATAACACAAAGATTTGATAACCCAGAAACCCTTGAAGGTAAAATTGGGGTGGGGATGACACCCACAAATCTTCACTACTACAGTAATAAAGTGTTCTTTTTAGGGATACAAAGTTTAATCACTTTTGATGATCTACCCTGTGAGGGGTCTGCCCAGTTAAGAGGTTTCAGACTTATACAATCTACCTTTTTAAAGGATTTAAAACTTACAACTAAGTAAGCACTCGGTTAAGAGATTTACAAAGGCCTGTTAGGACCACTCTGTTAAGAGATTTACCCTAATTCACTTTCTAGAATGTATCAGTACTTGGTCCTTCAGTTTGCACTACAAATTCTGATAATGGATCTCCTCTTTCCAACTCTTAACTGATCTCTCAATCTTATGTATATATGTTCTTCTCTTCACTTCTCTACTTGGTCACTCTGTCTGGTCAATGCTTTAGATATGCACAACATGCATATACATATGATCTCTTTTCTTCACATCCCCATCCAAACATATAATTTCTCACTCTCTCTCATTAGGGTTTAAAGCATCCCATATATAGATTAGTGATGAAACATACAGATCAAGCTCAAGGATCTAGATTCACCAACCTTTTTCGCTTAGGCATCCCTAATTTTGATTGGTTGCATGGCTTGCATAGGGATCCATGATCATAAAAATAATGCGTAATTAATGCATTAAATAATAGTGAATGATCATTAAATGATTCATAGAAGTCGGCCAAAATGGTTTACCTAAGTGTTTGTGTCATTCCAAACACATATACAAAACTGTCTTACGCAGCATAGGTTAACTCTGGTGCTTGATCAATATTGTCTCGCTCGACATAACCATATGTTGTCACTTGGCGCTAACTCTTCTATGCAACTTGACAATCATTATGCTTGTCACCTATTTAGTACTCAACAACCTCTATCTTTCTCGACAGTAATTACTGCTTGATCTCAGCCTTAGTAGGATGGCTCAGTCGCAGTGATGACCGACCAACCTGCCTTGATTATGACTAAGTGTGTGACACTAATAGACAACAAAACTTGGAGATCAACAATTCATCCATACAAGCATCAAGCTGGAAGATAAGGAGTGAAGTCTAGATCCAAGCATTAGTGAAGGCATCCATGTTCTTCCTATCATAGATCCAAGGTCAAGACAACATCAAAGATAATTTTCAAGCATCTTCATAATTTATTAATCAAAACAAAGGTTTGTGAAGGTATTGCATTTTATCAAGCCACTTCTATTGATAACATACTTCCCTTTGTTCAAGATCCAGAATATTGAGAGGGGAGGGGTGAATCATTATTCCCTTAAAATATTTAAAAAAATTTAATATCTATCCATGTAACATAATTTAAAATTGCTAAAAGGAGAGAGTAGAAAACAAATAACACATAACACAACATTTTTTATCTTTGAAACTCGAGATGGGAGAAACCTCAAAGAGGGTTAACTCTCAATTATTAGGTAACTAGTTACTAAAAATAGGGGTGGGTCACTGTTAGTGTGGCTCACTTTCCGTTGGGATCACTACCCAAAATACAAAACCAACTATTATAGCTAAAAGTCAGCTTATAGATAAAGTGTGAAATACAAAAATTGAACTCTCAAAATTGTATCTGTGTATGCATGAAATAAAGTTCTCACTGAAGTATAAATATCTCTCTATACAGTCACTATATTATATATATCAATTCACTATACACATCAATAGATCACATTTACATATCACATATCACTTTTCATATCAACATAGTCATCTCTCTTCTTGTGTTAATGTCGCTACCAATATATACAAGTATTGTGCCAAAACTATTCATGTCATCTTGAATCAAAGATTAAATCTTGTGAGCATGAAACCAAAAAATATTAGAGATTTCATCCATAGTATAAGATATCTCATGCTAAGAAAAATAGGTCTAGACTAAAACACCAATGCGCTATGCAATAGACCAAAACAAGTATTAGTGATATCGCTACTGGTAATACCACCATCGAGCCCAGAGTTAGATCAGAGATATGATTATTGAGCTGACTAGAACAATGACATAAATGACAATGTGTAAATGATAATATTACCAATCTCTCTCTTTTTCATTGATGGAAAACAAATTTATGGAGAAACCAAAATTGTCAAAAAAAAAAAAACCCTAAGGTGAGCAACCCTATTTTTGTCCTTTTTCAAAAAGTTTTCTTTTTCTGTTTTACTCCCCATTTTGAAATAAATGAAAAATGGTAATGTCACAGAAAGTACAACTGTAAGAACTAAAATAGAAAACTTCAAGTTTTATTAGATTTTCCTTCCATGAAGGTCTTCTTAAACTCATGGAGGGCTTCATCCCATTTTTATTTGTTGTTGTTCCACTGTTGAAAATCCTTTGTAATAAGATGGACATGAAAAAGAATCGATGCCAGTAAGGCTTCTCCATATTCTATGGAGTCAGGGGTGATCAAGGTAATCTGTTCTGATTTAAATAAGGTGTGATTTATGAATGTGACATAGTTGGCACACATTTCCCAAATATTTCCAAGGGAAAAATGGTACTCTCTCTCTCTCTCTGTTGTTTCAATGTAAATAATTTTTTGTGTAACTCCTCGATTGAGGATCTCCCAGTACCAATTATATCTTTTGAAAGCTTGAAGGTATGATGTGCCTACTAGATAGATAACTATATAGACTCAATCTCTTTGTAGATTCCATTTGTGGCCTCTGGAAACTGAAGACTATATTCATATAGAGAATTACCTTCCTCAAGAAGGTCTTGACATTGCACAATAATTTAATGAAGATCACCAAAATCCTTTTCACATATTCCCTTCAATTCCTTTAGAAGCTTATCATTTATAGCTTCTTCTCTTTGATGAACCTTTTCATCTATAGACACAGTCAACTCCTTTATTGCTTTAAAAATTGCTATGCACTTCTCTTTTTAAAGAGAAAAAATGGTCTCTTCAATGATATTATCTCTCTCTTCTATCTTTGTAAATAAATTATTCTTGGCCAAAGCTGAAATAGACCGGCTTATCTAAAATTTATGGGGTAACTTTGTCAAAATCAATAAATAGCTTGGAAGTAGTGACATGCCAAATCATGAGAGGGGAGGTGAGTAATTTCCTCAATGAACCATTAGATTTTATGTTGGTGAATTTGTTGGAAATATCTTCTTTTCTCTCAATAGTTTCTATTTCTAGTCCTTTTTCTTTCCTTTCTTGTTCTATGTTCTACACTTGCATACCGATACTAACTTATTCTTCTATAGTTTCATCTTTCCTTGTTTCCTCTTCCTCTTCTCTTTTCTCTTCAAATATTTCTTTTCATTTTTCTTCTCATTTTCTCTAGAATTTCTCCTCCAGTCTTTCTTCTTCCTTTTCCATTTTCTTTTCTTCTTTTTCCTATACTTCTTTTCCAACACCGGATGGACCTACCAGAGAAAAAAATCTAACTGAAGATTGTTCATGTTCTATCTACAAAGGATTATAATCAAGAGTGTAGATTTGATCATCATTGTATTCTGCAAAAATACTAGTGTGATCTACTTTATCATCATCGAACAACATACCTAGCTTACTTTCCAAGCTAGTCAATTCACTAATATACTCTTCCTTCATTTGAATTGGAACAATTTTCTTCTCTATGAGAATGTATACTCTTTCCCTTGTCCTACCTACCTCATCTCTATCAAATGTCGTGAAACTTTCCCTAAATTATTTCTTTACAATGTTGGAAAGCTCAACAATGGTTGTGTTGAGAATACCTATATCTATTTATATTTCGTGTATACATGTTTTGTTTAATCCTACCCAAAGAGTATCTGTAATATCTTTTCTGATGCTATCTATATCAATATCTAACCTATCACAATAATGTACAAATGCATGTGTAATATTTTATTTTCATTGTGAAGTGGAAGACTCATACAAAATACCAACTTCATATATGTTATCATTTGAAATCATATCAAACAAAGAATCTACATCAAATGGATCTTGGGTTACCTTATTAGCCTCTTTTCATACCTCGATATAAAAAATTTCCTTATCTAATTCTTCTCTAGATTCCCCAAAAATAGGATTTTCCTTGGTATATTTGGATTTTATTTTTCTCAACTTCTTGGATAGAGTAGGGCTAGGAAGACCTTTCTTCCTCTTACCAGATGGGATTTCTTTCCCGGTCTTCTCAATCTTCACAACTAGAGGAACAACTACCTTTGCGATGGTGTCAAACAAGTTTCTAGTGACACTACAAGTGATTATTTTAAGAGTAGAAAGATACTCATCATTTTTCCTTGCTCTCATTCATATGCTTCTAAACTTTCTTCTTGATGTCCTTTGAGACCTGTTCTTTAAGAATTTTACTGAAATTTTCTTTAGCAGTATGGAATCTCTTCTTAGAGGTATCCACCAGACACTCTAAGAGTACTTTTGCATGATTTTCAATGAATTCCTCTAAAAATTCATATCCTAGTACAAGTATCCACTGAGTTCTTGGTACAAGTACTTCCATTATACACTTATCAATAGTAACAATGAAAGTGATAGAATTATTATACTTATCTACAACACATTTGGGAATCATATCCTAGTTGTCCATTGTGTATTGCAGTATAGAGAAATATAATGTAAATTCCATTTCTTGAGTAGTGATGATTTTGTGCTTCCTCATGCACTCAGTAATCTAACGTGCTACAAGTTGCTCATTTGACCAGATTATTGGACCTTGACCGAGTAGAGTGTTAATGAAAGAAAATAGTAAAGACAGAGTTAGGATTCCAAAACAGAATGCAACATTCTTCTTTCTTGTCTTGTACTGGTTCATATTTTCAATAAATTGCCCCTTGATGAGTTTGTAGAGGTCATAGTCAACTCTGCTGACAATCATATCATAAGTCATGAACATCGCAATAGAAAAAATTGAATTATCCTGATTAGAGTAGTAGACCTTATTTCCTATAACCTAAGCTACAAATTTCACCACTGGGTTTTTAACTATTTGAATGATTAAAACTCTGTCATCATGAACCACCTTGATAATATTTTCAACTTATTTTTTCTTCATTGCTTTTGGTTTCATTAGAATGATGATATTATTTAACCCTATAACTATTTTCATTACTTCCTTACTGATCAAATGTGATTCATCTATCCATAGAAATGTATTATGAAACTTACTAATTTCCATTCTAACATATTTCTCATCATGACACAAGTGTAAGAAATCATTCCATACATCCAACTTCTTTTCAACCAAAACCCTGAATTTTAGTTTGACATTCAAATCAATATCAGATAAATCTTTTTCTCATAAATCCAGCAATTTTGTGTGGTTGAATTCATCCAACTTTGAATGAAAATGAGTTCTAACATCCTCAATTGGTATAACATCATGAAGGATTCTTGATAGACACCTAGTCATATCATTTTCAACCAAAATATCTAGGAATTTCTTAAACTTATGACACGGCTCAGTGGATGCATTTATGAAAAATGGGAGAAGCAGGAGAAGCCATGGTAGAAATTATGGTTAAAAGCACAGAGAAATACCTTTGTCAGAAATAGTAAAACCCTTGTTCACGCATCGGCTGCCTTCACTCCTTAGCACTTCAAAAATATATTTTCTTGGGTAAAAAATGACTTGAAAACTTATTTTATCCCAAATTTTCATTAAATGTACTTCAGGTAATAAATGCTCAGTAACTATTGTTACCTTTTTCATTAGACAGAAATGGAGTCATCAAATATTTTCCAGTTGTTTCTTTTTACCAATAACTCCTTATATGGAGTAGATATAACATATTTTTGGTCATTTCATCCTTGTAGGGAGGGAGACAACCTATAAACTATTCCTCCCCCTAGATAGTAGACAAAGGGTTGCTAATTACTAAAGCAAGGCTCTACACCAAAGTAGGAACCAGTGCCTTCCTTATTTCTCTAGATCTTTTTCATCTCTAATTTAACTTCCTCTTTGTTTATCTTTTTCACTAGTCTGACTAGCTTGACCTCATCAAACTTACAAAGTCTAGCATTGTGTCCAAATGTATTTCACTTATAAAATTGGTTGGCCTTCTTATCTTGCCTTGACCTGCACTAGTTAGCCTTATGTCCATATGCATAATAAGTATAACAATAACCAAAAAATGTATTGCTCCTATTTGGATTTCTGCATCGATTAGCTTTATGACCATAAATATTGCAGTTGAAACATATGCCTGAATAAGATTTATCTTTCTAATTTATTCTAATTCTATAATTTAATGCTTTATGACCTAATTTATTATAATTAAAGCAATGATTAAAAGAGTAGGGGTTCTTACTTACCTTTTTCTCTACTAGAGCCTTACCTTTTTGTTTTTTTTTAAGGTAAAAATAGGTTTTGAAAGGACCCCAAATCCTTTTACAATAGGCTACTAGAGATAAGCATCAAAGGCACTGACAAACATAGATAGCCTACATCAAACAAAAGGCAGGACCCAGATAGACACCCTAGAACAAAAATAGGAAATTACAAGAACTGCCAAAAGAACGCACAATTTCTAGCACAACTTCTAGCACAAAGTCTAGCACAATTTCTAGCAAAATTTTCAGATCTGAAGAAAAAACATTACATCATTTTTTGGTAGGCTTCCTCTGCCTCCTTTTGCATTTCTTCCATTTTGTCAATGGACTCCTTCAGCTCAACCAACTCTTTTGGGATCTTAGGGACTTTTCTTTTAATACCACTTCGGGCTCTAGAACGAGGGCCCAAACTTCTTGCCTCATCATCAATGGTAATTGTTGTATTTTCCAACAGACTTCTTTCTAGATAGGCATATAACACTTTCAGGTTCTTAACTGAAACTTGAAGCCCATCATTTTTGTGCTTAAGGATGACCTGTATCATGTGCCCATTGTGGCTTATTTTTTCTTTCATTTATTTTATCTTTTCTTCCACAGTCTTATTAACTCTAGTAGTGAACTCCTCATCTTTTTTACTGTCATTTACCTTAATCATCATATTTTTCTCCATTTCCTCAACCTTGGCTTTGAAAGGCTCCATTGCCTCCTGCATCTCAATCAATTGTTGCTTCATAATCTTCATTTTCTCACTAAGCCAGTCTTCCATACTCACCCCATAGTCGACTTTTCTTTTCGGGATTCTGTCATCTCTATCAAAACCAACCTCTTCTGGGCCCATTCTCATTTTCTTACTGTTCCTTTTCTTAGCCTTTAAAGTCAGGTGCTTATTTTGACCCTCCTCACCTTCGTCCTCATTCTTCTTCTCCTCTTTTTCATCTCCTTCTTTTCCATATCCCTCAATTTCCATTTCTTTGTTACTAGCTTCAGCGCCCTTGCCCTCTTCATCAGTAATAGGCATTTCCTCCTCTTCCAACTGAGAGTACTCCTTACTCAGCTGATCATCTTTCTCCTTTTCTAGATTCTCTTTATTATTCTCACAATCTTCATCATTCTGGTTCTCTTTATCTTTTCCCTGATTCTCTAGGGTTTCATCATCTATCTCCTCCTGTATTTCTAGATTTTCCCTCTTCTCGATTCTAACCCTTTTCTTCAAACTCTATTTTTTACTTTCCTTCTTAACCTACCTCGCAATCCCTTTAACCCTCTTGGGGATAGGCTCTAGGATATGGTTGCGAGCATACTCAGAGATTAATAGAATGATCCCCACATGGAGCACCGGGTTACTCGATTTCTTTCTATGCTCCATCACACTGTTATGCAATGACCTCAAGAGATAAAAAGGAAACAAAATATTTTTACCATGCCTGAAATGGTTAGCCAGGACGAAGTGCAGATTGTAGATTTTAGAGTATCTACCATCCAAGGTAAAATATATCGATCATAACTATGAGAATAATGGCCCGGTGGGATTTAATTTTTTGGATATCAACATAATCCCCCATCCCTTTATTAAGAAGGGCCTCTTCATCTTCAGTTTTTGGGAAAATCTTGAAAGCTTGAGTTCCTGCCCTCTTATTGTCCCTATAGAATTTCATGCCCTCACAAGACAAGCCCATAATTTCATAAATAACCCTCATGGAGAGAGTAAAAAATTTCCCCCATAGGTTCACTTTCCTGTCCTTCCAACCCTCTACAAAAATTTTTGTTATCTCCGTATCCCTGCCATGGAGCTTCTCCAGATACTAAGAAACACCTCCCTTTTTCAACCTTCTCCAGACCTTCTTCTTCTCTTTCTATTTGGTGCAGTCAATTAGCTCCTCCCTCTTCAGAGCTCCTCCCATTATTCTTGTCACTTTCTAAAAATGCAGATACTTTGCAGTATTGAATGTAGGATTTTGGCAAGCTTTACTATTGTGATTGTTCCAGTTTGAGTTTAACACCCAGAAAGCGTGTGGTGCCACAATTATCATTAATCATGTTTCCTTTGAATGATAGCACACATTACTTTTAATAATTAAAGATGACCTCATCATTATTTATGTTTATTTATAACTCCTTCAATATTGTTCATCCTATCATACCTAATAAGACTAACCACCTCCATTTTAAAATCCACCTCACCTCGCCATGATTGCATGACATCAGATAATACTCCCATGTTTGCAAGGCCATTCACCGTCATATTACCTTATCTGAAAACATGTGAAGTATGGTAATCTTCAAAATTGGACAAAATGAATTTGATTTTTTCAATGATATGGTTGACTATCCATGAAGCTTCATGAGTGCCTTTTATACATTTAATTATATTCATAGAA
The DNA here is from genome assembly GCA_018584345.1 of Thuja plicata. NCBI lineage: Eukaryota > Viridiplantae > Streptophyta > Pinopsida > Cupressales > Cupressaceae > Thuja > Thuja plicata. Next base: position 1,757,159 of record MU224170.1, on the reverse strand, counting down.
TCTCCCTCCAACCATAGTTTAGAGAAGCCCATGTCTTTGGCCAACATAACCACATGAAGGGAAACCATAGCTTCGGCTGTATGGTTTGTCTGAACTCCCAGCAGAGCCGCCATAGCTCCCAAACAATTTCCAATAGAATCCCTTATTAGGCCTCCCACTCCAGCAGTCCCCAGATTCCCTTTAGCATCCTCGTCAAAATTCCCTTTGACCCAGCCACTCGGAGGGGCACTCCATCTGGTATTTTCCCTCAAGTTTAAGTTATTATCTTTCTTCACTTGAGGGTTCATAAGGATATCTTTGATACAAAGAGAATTCTTGTAGGGGGAGTCACTAGATAGCTGATTTTTAAAATTTTCCAGAAGACTTCTACACACACTATTAGCCACAATTTGATAGGGGGAGCTTTTTTCTCTGAAGATTCCATTATTTCTTTCCTTCCATATTCTCCATGTGAAGTGGGGTAGGATTAGCTTCCAAATATCTTTGGCTTCTTTACCCTTAAGGGGACAGTTCCATTGTTTAGCCATATCTTGGAAATTATAAGGTTTGACCCACTCCAAGTTAATGACATTGAGCACTAAATTCTAGACTTTACAGGAGTAGGGATAATGAATCATTATATGATTACAATTTTCAACTTTAGAACAGTAGAGGATACATCTATTAGGCATGTTGAATCCCTTTTTGCAAAGATTATCCACTGTAAGGATTTTATCCTAAACAAGAAGCTAGAAGAACATGTTTAATTTAGGAATAAGAATATTGTTCTATACCTGACAGCTAGAAGAGTGGTTAATCCTTTTGGAATAGAAGAGCAGAGGCAGAAGAGATAGAGGATTTTCCATTAGCCTCCGGCCCCCAAATCAAAGAATCTTGTTTATTACGTCTAATAAACTAGGGAGAGAGAAACTTACTAACCAAATTAAGAGAATCATCAAAGGAACTAAGGTCTACCAATTTATCATTGATCCAGTAATCAGAAACCTTCTCTCCAACAATTTCAATACAATCCATAATCACTGGCATCCATTCCTACTTGTCACTAAGGGCTTCTTCCTTCAACCATTTATCTATCCAAAAATTGATTTTCCTGCCATTTCCCAGCTTCCATCTAGCTCCTTTTCTGATCAAATCCCTACTTTTTCTTATACTGTTCTAGATGAAAGAGCCATTGATCTCTGAAGGGTCCCTAAGAACTTCCTCTAGAGTGGTTAAGTGGTACTTTCTCTTGATGATAGTGTTCCATTCCTTCTCTTCTTCAAAGATTCTCCAACATTTTTTTTCTAGCAGAGACTTATTAGTATTTTTTATACTTATGATGCCAAGCCCACCCTATTTCCTAGGTTTACACACCACCTCCCAGGCCACAAGGCTTAACCTCTTCTTCTCTTCCACTCTAGACCAAAGAAATATTTTCTAAATTTTTTCAATCAAGTCAGCATATTTCTGAGGAATTTTAAATAGACTAAGAGCATAGACTGGAAGATTTTGAAGACTTGATTTTAGAAGTTGAACTTTTCCAGCTTGGCTAAGAGTAGCACCTTTCCATCCAACCAACTTATTATGAAATGGGTCAATAATGCCATTCCAGAAGGCCTCATTAGGTTTAAGGCAAAGAGGGAGACCCAAATAGGTAGATGGAAGAGTCCCTATCTTGCATCCCAAAATAGAGGAGATCTTCCTTTGTCTATCTTTAGGGGTATTACAAAAAAAAAGGGAACTCTTCTCCCAGTTAATAGATTGACCTGAATCTTTAGTGTAATTGTTCAAGGCCCTTTTCATGTTCCTGGCTTCCATTATAGAGGCCTCTCCCATCATAATAGTATCATGCACAAATTTCTCATGAGAGCACTTATGCTGAGCTGAAGAAGGTTGGAGACCAGAAATCTGACCTAATAAAACCAAGATTTTTATGGACCTCCCAAGACTTTCTGCCATTATAGCAAAGAGAATAGGGGAAATGGGATCACCTTGATTAAGACCTCTAGTGGGGTGGAATAAAATGGAGGATCCTCCATTTACTAGCACCGAGGAAGACACTGTAGTAACCAATTGCATTATCATTCTTATTACATCTTTATCAAATCCAAAGGAGCTTAGAATTTTAGACAGGAAAGACCAGTCCACTCTGTCATAAGCTTTGGATAGGTCCAGTTTCATCAAAAAACCCTATTTTTTAGAGGCTTGAAGGGAATGAATATTCTCATGCACAACCATAATAGAATCAAGAATTTTTCTTCTAGGGACAAACCCATTCTATTGAGGTGAGATAAGATTTGGCAGTAATCTCAAAATTTTGGACATCATAACGTTTGAAATGATTTTATAAAGAGAATTGCACAGGCTTTTAGGTCTAAAGCCATCAACTGTGTCCGCTCCATATTTTTTTGGGATGAGAGAAATAAATGTTGAATTGATTTCCTTGAGGATAGATTTAGTGCCAAAAAATTCTTTAACAACTAGAACAAACATTTCTCCCAACAATACTCCAGAACTGCTGGAAAAAGAACATTTGAAACCCATCTGGGCTAGGAGATTTCTCTCGTTCAAAGGAGAGGACTACCTTGTTAATTTCAGTCTCTAAAGGAATAGCTTTTAAGAGAGCATTGGCAGCCAAGTCCAGAATGTGTGGAATAGAAGCTAGAAGATCCCTCTGCTCAACCATGTCAAGGCTTTGATCTTTAGAGAGTAAGGACGCAAAATAACTCACCATTTCTTCCCTTATTTCTTCATCTTTGGTTATTTTTTCATTTCTTGTGGACAAAGAATGGATTCTGTTTATAGCCTTATGTTTAAGAGCAGTGAGTTGAAATAATCTTGTATTCTTATTTCCTCCTTTAAGCCAGAGGGATCTAGATCTCTATCTCCAAAAAGTCTCTTCTTTAGCTATAATATTATGAAGTTCAACAAGGGCTATATTCTCTTGACTTCTCATATTTTTTGATAAACCATTCCTTTGGATTTCCTCCTGGATATTATTTAGTTCCATTTGGGATTTAATTTTTGCATGGAAGATATCTCCATAGGTATGCTTATTCCATCTTTTAACATTTGTTTTGACATTAGCCAATTTCTTGACCACTTTGAACATAACTGTTCCTTCCACCTCAATATTCCACAACTCCCTGATTTTATTTTTCAGATCAAGATGGTCTAGCCACATATTCTCAAATCTAAAAAGATAGACATTAAGGGAAATGGGGAAATGGTTTAATCCAATTCTTGTAAGGGAGGAAAGGGCACAAGAGAACTTAGTGTACCATTCTGGATTTATCAAAGCCCTATCTAGCTTAACTTGTATCAGGTCCTCTCCCACCCTGCAATTAGACCAAGTGTAGTTTATCCCTTCCAGATCAACATCCATCAGCCCTTCATTGATAATGAAATTCATAAAGTCAACTTTGCTTTCCACTTGGGCTAAATTACCTCCTTTTTTATCTTCCTGCTTAAGAGGGGTGTTGAAGTCTCCCATAAGGATGAAATCGTTATCTCTTCTTCCTTCCATCTGCTCATGCAGATTCTTCCATAACTTAAGTCTTCTTGTCTTAGTATTTGGAGCATAAATGTTGATTAAAGTCCAAGAAAAGTTGTCCTTTAAACTCCTAAGATCAGCAACAACGAAATTTTTATCTTGTTTAAGGAGCTTAAAGTCAAAACAAGATTGGTTCCAGAAAATAGCCAGACCTCCCGAGGCCCCTTCTGAACTACTGCCAATGCATTTTCCATGTTTAACCAGCTTCATACCTTCTACCTTATCTTTTCTCATTAATTTGGTTTCTTGAATCAAGAGAATATCAGATTTAGAGTCTCTAACTAGATTGCTAACTACATCTTTCTTATGAGGACTATTGACTCCTCAAATATTCCATGAGACAATATTAATTTAAGGATTGGGGTACAAACCTGAGGGATAGTTAATTGTTTTCCATCAGCAATGTTCTATTTTTCTTCATCCTCCCTTTGAGTTTTCTCTGACCTTCTTCCTTTTTCTTCTTTTGGAGTTCCTGTATCTTCTTTTTGTTGTCTAGTTAGAACTCCTAGTTTTTGGCCTCCTGCCTTCTTGTTTGATTTCCCCATAGATGACCTCTCAACTTTCTTTCTAGAGCTTAAGTTCGATTCAAAGGTAAGGTGCCTTCCCTTAGGGGATTTTGGGATTTTCTTATTTGATCCCTTCTTTGAACCCATAGTTGACCACAAATTTTCATCTACTTCTTCCTCCTCTTTCTTTTGTTTCTCTTTTTGGTTTAAATCTATTAGAGAGTCAGCTTTACTTTCCCTGATTAAGTCATTTTCCTTCTTCTATTTTTCTTCTGACCGTTGTTTTTCTTTTACTGCCATCTCCTTCTATACTTCATGGTACCTCTCTTTCACTTCTCCTTTTAACATAGTAACATTGTCTTCTTTTCTTTTATCATTTTTTTTTGTTTCAACTTTGGTGATCTCCCCTCTTTCTTCTATTGTTTTTCTTGAGGTTTCATGGGAGACTTTCTTATCATTTTCTTGGACATCTTCACCTTTTTCCTCCTGCAGGGAGGACTCATTCTTTCCTTCCAGCAAGCTCGGGGCCATCTTTGTTTCCTCTATTTTTCTTTTCCACTCCATTCTCTATCCTTTTGTTTTCTCCTGATCCTTCTTTTTTTCCTTTTGGGTTTTCTAAGGATAGTATTTATGTTGAAGATTTGATTCTAAGCAGTTGATTGATTGTATGTTTGTCATTGATGACAACATATAATACACAGTAGTAATTCTATATGTACTTATCAGAATGATGACATGAATACTTGCATGGTTAGATACATGTTGTTGACATGTTTATTATCTTATGTTCATACACGTAGATCCAGATATGATGTTTTAGTCAAGTTGTGTAATTTTGTTATTGGCAATTACAGTTCTGAAAGAGCATCTATTTAGGGCCGACATATATAACGTGTTTCTTGACTTGCGCCTATCTTAACATATGTGTGTGTATATTCATGTTTAGTTATGATTTGATAATATTCATCTAAAGGTGCAAAACATGTTTCAAGAAGATTGCAAAGTTAGAGTTAATTTGGTGAGGCCAACTTAGAGAAGCATCGCGTCTATTTAGTTTATACTTGTGCGGTTGTAATTATGCCTGCGTGCTTAGTAGAGCCAACAAGGATGATATGAAGAGTTGTCTTACAGGCCCCATGATCTCATACTTTGAGAAAGATACTTATAGCAAGTCAATTGTGATACGCTAAGTGTGAATGATACGATAAGAGAAGAAAGATGTATAGAGAAGATTATTAGAGTTGGTTCATGCATCAAGAGTCTATGTGAAGAAGAAGTGAAAGATTGTAATTTTGGAGATTTGATTCTGAACAGTTGGTTGATTGTATGTTTGTCATTGATGACAACATATAATACACAGCAATACTTTTGTATGTACTTATCCATATGATAACATGAAGACCAATGTGGATGGATACATGTTATTGACATGTTTACTATGCTATGTTCATACACGCAGACCCAGATATGAAGTTTCAATAAAGATATGTAATTCTGTTATTGACGGTTATAGTTCTGGAGGAATAACGGTTTAAGGCCGATGTATGTAACGTGTTGATCGAGTTACGCCTATCTCTAGGATATGCATGTGTATATTCATGATGAGTTATGAGTTGTTGATATTAATCTAAACGCGCCAAACATATTTCAAGAAGATTGCAAAGTTATGATTAAATTGATGAAGCTGACTTAGTGAAGCAACGCATCTATTCAGTTAGTACTTGCGTGGTTGTAATTATTCTTGTGCACTTAGTAGAGCTGACAAGGATGTTAAGAAGAGTTGTCCTATAGGTCCCATGATCTCATACTTGGTGTATGTACTTATAGAAGGTCATTTGTAATAAGAAGAGTTGTGAAAGCCAGAGATTAGAAAAGTAGAGCAGAGTGTTAAAGCAGTAGAGCTATATTTATCATATGTTGATAATATACATATTGAAGTAGAAGCTTTCAGAACATAGAGAAGATTTTTGTAGTGCTTTACAAGAGGTTAAAGCATCGGCACATAAAAGGAACTGATCAGACAAGCAGTGTCATAGACAACAGTTCACCTTGTTGATATAGTGTGTATCAAATAACTAGAAGGTTGTAGCCTTCACCACTTGGACAGTGATTCCTTGGACAGTGAGTCCACCACCTCTAACAAGGTTATTGTAAAAGACTCCTAACAGGGTTTGACCCTTAACCAGGTCACTATACTACTGCATTTTAATGTACAACTCCTAACAGGGTTGGAAGATCTTTTAACAGGGATCACTATAAATAATATAGTTCTTTGTGGGTACTAATTCCCACTGGGGTTTTTACCACTTGGTTTCCCCTTAACCAAATTGATGTGTTGTGTAATGTGTTATCTGTATGTGCATTTACTTTGTATCAATCTAGGATTAATAAGTATAAGACAAAGATTTAAAGTTGTAGATAATTGATTCACCCCCCCTCTCAGTTATCTCTGAAGTATTCTAACAATTGGTATCAGAGCCAAGTGCCTTAGAGAGAAAGCCTAAATAGCTTAAGGTAGATCAGATGGAATACTTCAGAAAAGAGAGCCCTAATTTTGATGGAGAGAACTATCTGGATTGGAAGAACAAAATGATAACACATCTACAATGTGTTGGTTTTCAGATCTTTGAGATTGATACTCAAGAAGTTGTAATTTTGTCCCTGAAAGACCTTGCAAAGGAGGATGCTACCAATAGACAAAAGGAAACATTTACCAATAATGCAATTGCCAAAGAATCCATAATCAGTGCCTTATCTGGTAGTGAATTTTCTGAAATCAAGAAGATTGAAAAAGCATATACCATATGTAAGTATTTAGAAGACATGTTTGAAGGAGATGTTCAAGCAAAGAATGCACGCAGAAAGACATGGAAGAAGAAATACAACATCCTTGAGATGTTACCTGAAGAAAAAATTAGAGCTTATATTCAGAGGATAAATGAAGCAGTATCTGGAATCAGAAACAATGGAGGATAAATTTTAGAAGAAGATATAATGGATAAGTTGTTAACTACTTTGACATCAGACTATGAAAACAAGATCAGCATTCTAGAGGAAACTATGCAATTCTCACAAAAC
>MU224170.1:1705917-1734807 GCA_018584345.1 Thuja plicata | reverse complement strand
AAAGGGGGAGATTGTTGGAGATTTGATTCTGAGCAGTTGATTGATTGTATGTTTTTCATTGATGACAACATATAATACACAGTAGTAATTCTGTATGTACTTATCAAAATGATGACATGAAGACTTGCGTGGTTAGATACATGTTGCTAACATGTTTATTATGTTATGTTCATACACGCAGATCCAGATATGATGTTTTAGTCAAGTTGTGTAATTCTATTATTGGCAGTTACAGTTCTGGAAGAGCATCTGTTTAGGGCCAACGTATATAATGTGTTTCTTGAGTTGTGCCTATCTTAAGGATATGCATGTGTATATTCATGTTTAGTTATGAGTTTATGATATTCATCTAAAGGCGCAAAATGTGTTTCAAGAAGATTGCAAAGTTAGAGTTAATTTGGTGAGGCTGACTTAGAGAAGCATCGCGTCTATTTAGTTTATACTTGCACGGTTGTAATTATTCTTGCGTGCTTAGTAGAGCTGACAAGGATGATATGAAGAGTTGTCTTACAGGTCCCATGATCTCATACTTTGAGAAAGATACTTATAGCAAGTCAATTGTGATACGCTAAGTGTGAATGATACGAAAAGAGAAGAAAGATGTACAAAGAAGATTATCAGAGTTGGTTCATTCATCAAGAGTCTATGTGAAGAAGAAGTGAAAGATTGTAATACATTAGAATTGATCAAGATAGTAGGTCTACTCTACAGTTCATCATTACATATAGTGCATATCTATTAAACAAAAGGTTATAGCCTTCATGAAACAGTGAGCTTTTGGACAGTGAGTCCACCACCCCTAACAGGTTTATTTGTAAAATACTCCTAACAAGGTCCGACCCTTCACCGGGTCACTATACTTATTGCATTGTAAAGCACAACTCCTAATAGGGTTGAAATATCTTCTAACAGGGATTACTATAAACAAGTATAGTTCATTGTGTGTGTTGTGTACTATGTTATCTGATTGAGCATTTACTTTGTTGTATTCTAAAGTTAAAGAGAAAAAGAATTAAAGTTATTGATAACTGATTCACCCCCCCCCCCTCTCAGTTATCCTTTGGGACTATTCTAACAGTTTCACCCAATGACCTGATTTCTTACAAGTAAAATAGGCAAAAGGCATCGATTCATATTCTATCTCTTCATTCCATATCCCCAGTTTCAATTTTAGAGATATAACCTGAGGGAGGTCAACATTTTGTTGAATGTTTACACAAATTCTTGCATAAACTTGTCTAGTTTTTGCTTCAGTCATTGGATCAATAGATAAGAGTTCTCCAAAAGAACCTGCAATAGCTATTAGGATATCTTCATGCCAATATTCCAAAGGCATCCCAGGAAGATGGATCCAAACTGGAACCACCGTGAAAAATCTTTCATTATAGTCTAGACTTGTCCACTTTTGCAGTAATAGAGAAGATTTTCCCATCATCCAAGATCCCTCACACAGAATTTTTGAAATATCTTCCCCATTTGAAAACACAAAGGAGAAGAAACCTTTTGGCATAGATGCAACATCGAATTGACCTTTCAGCCTCCATTTTTTGTCCACAAAGGATATAACTAGATCAATATTCAGTCTAGGGCCCAAAAATTTTCCTACTAGGGTAGAGGCCATGATAGAGACCGTGTGGTCAACTAACTGATCTGGTATCTTAATACCAATCTTTCCTTTTAGTGGGTTAGATAATATATCCACTTTGGGGAAGATGGACTTACTCGATGGTTTTATGCCAAAGAGGTCCACCCACTTGCCTTTCCCCAGATTCATGGAGAGATCATGTGACTTATCTTGGGATGAATCTCTCCCTTCATTCAAATTTTTTGGATTTTTTGCCTCTGGTCCCATATCTGACCCATTGTCCCCGCTAGACAGAAGCACCATTGATTCTCTCCTACCTTTTCCACTAATCTGATAGCATTCTCTACACCTTCTATTAAAGATCCAGCAGCAGGTCCCTCAGCTTCCATCTTCCCTCTAGAATCAAAATTCAAAATTTGAATTCCCACCTCCTCTCTCTCTCCTTCTCCTCCTTCCCTCTCACACTCCATCTCTAGTTTCTAATGTTATCTTTTTCTTTAGGTTCTATTATCATATTATATTCCTTCTTTTCTTTGAGTTGGTCTTTTGAGAATTTGTTGGTCTCAAAACCTACACCTTCCTTGATTTTTGATGATCTTTGAGTTGTTAGTATTTCATCAAGATTTTCAGAGCTAGATCTAGATCTATCTTCTTGCTTCTTTTATTCTTCCTAATCAGACTTTAGAGTTACAACTTCATGCTCTATCCTCTTGCATTCATCATATTTTCTCTTGATCATTTTATTCAGTTGTTTCTTGATCTTTTATCTTCTTCACTTTTATATCTTAGGTCAGTAATAGTTTCATTCACTAACTTGAGTTCATTACTAACCTCTTGATGCCTTAGCTTAAATTTATAAATATGATCTTTTAACTTCTAAATGTAATCATTAGCCATTTAAATATTTTTTATAGTTCCTTGTTTTATTAAATGGATTCAAGCTCTTCATATATAGACGTGAGCTCTCTTTCATCCATGGTGGATCTAGGAATTGTATGTTCAACCTTTCGGATCTCCTTCAAGCTATTATACTCTTCCAAAGGAACTAGCTCTGATACTAATTGTTGAAAATCCAGAATATTAAGAGGGGAGGGGTGAATCAGTATTCCCTTGAAAGCTTTAAAATTTTTGAATAGTTGTCCACATACATAATTTAAACTTGATACAAAGAAAGAGAAGAAAATAAATAGAACATAAAACCATAAATTTTATCATGGAAACCCAAGATGGGAAAAACCATGAAGAGGGTTAAATCTCAAGAATTAGGTAAAAGATTACTAAATACAAGGGTGGCTCAGTGTTGGTGTGGCTCACTACCCAAAATTAAAAAAACCATCTATTATAGCTAAAAGTTGGATTATAGCCAAAGTATGAATTATAAAATTGAACCATTATAATTGCATCTATTTATGAATGAAATACAATTCTCGCTTAAGTACTAATATATCTCTATACAGTCACTAAATACATATACCAATTCACTATATGCATTAATAGATTTCATTTATATATCGCATATCACTTTTCATATCAACATAGTCATCTCTCTTCTTGTGTTGATGATGCTACCAATATATATAGGAGTTGGTGCCAAAAATATTCATGTTAACTTGAACCAAAGATAAAATCTTGTGAACAAAAAACCAAAAAATATCAGAGATGTCATCTATAGTAAAATATATCTAACGCTAAGAAAAATATATGTGGATCAAAACACTAATGCACTATGAAATAGACCAAAACAAGTATCAGTGATATCACTATTGGTAATGTCACTCACAGTAATACAACTACCTAGCCCAGAGATAGATTAGAGATATGATTGTGAAATCGACCAGAAAAATGGCATCAATGACATTGTGTAAATGATAATATTAACACCCTTTTTAATCATTTTACTTCAATTTCAAGGTTAATTTCGAAATATTGGGTTTGACCATGGAAAAACCCCTTTTCCTCAACCAATTTCATATTTTCTATGTGCAGGTGATAGGTGGTAGATGTGTAGAGACAATGAAAATAAATTATGACAGAGAGTTATAGTCAACTAAATTTTCCCCTTATTTTGGCTAGTATTAGGCAAGGAAGATTCGCCTAGTACTTCCTACTCACCCTTGACACTTAGAGGTTCCCCATACCTACTATTCTTGATTAAAAATTAGATCACAAGCCAGTCATTATATTGGTATTTTAGATGTGTTTGCACAATCAAGTTTACAATTTAGATTTGTCAGCATGCTTAAATACTTTATCTTCAATACTTTCATTTTCTATTCATACTTTGCATAGTCATTTTCAACAATATAGAAAAGGAAAACCATTGCATCCACTCAATTCTTGAGTCTCCTTGAGCCTAGTGGATGATATTCCTTCTAATGTGATGATAGCAATTGAGGTGTAAGCTTTATAGTTTGATTAGCCATCCTAGCAGTTTCCCCTTGCATACCTATTTTATTTCACCACAAGTTTTTTATTAGGTCAAAAGAAGGTTTTGAAAGGGCTGGAAACCTTGAACAAAATATTTATCATTGAAACCCCTAGATATAGCTGGAAAACAAAGAAAGCTAAAAAGAAGAAAAATTGGCAGCCAAAAATCCAACAGACACCCTGACAACCGAAAAGACCAACAGATAGAAAGACAACCAGACAAAAAAATTAGAAACCCCAGAGAACATCTTAGTCAAGGTTCTTAAGGATATTTTCCACTTCAATGTCCATCAGGTCCATATTGGTAGCCAGAGTCTTCAATTCCTCAAGATCCTTTTCATTCTTGATCATCTTCTTCTTTGTGCTTGAATAGGTTCTCTTTCCTAGATAAATAACATCTCAATAGTATCCTTCTCAATCTTAGCATCCACCCTAGATCTCTCTTGTTCCAGCTTACTGACAAGATTTTTGTTATGATCAGCCAACTCTTTGAGGATTTTTTAGCTTTGTTCACCCATTATCTTAAGGCAGGTTTTCCATATTGGAAACCCTCACATCAATGGTCTTGACCCCGGTCTTAATGTTGAATTCATCCACTGACTTCTCCATATTATTTATTCTAGTATCCATATCCCTAAGCTTTGACCCATAATCCTCAGTTATGTCCTTTTCTTTCCCCATAGCCTCAGTGAGATCTTTCAGGCATTCAGGCAATGACTTATCCTTACCAATCCCCATAGTTTCAAGGATATCCAATATTTTGGAATGGCCTTGGATTTTATCTTTCACCTGGCAAGTATCACCCATTATCCTTTCCAGGGCCTCATAGAAACCCCGGGTCTAATTTTTGACCAATTGGGTAGATAAAAAATTTCCTTTGACGAGTGCATCCACATCACAAGTATCATTTTCAACCTTTTTTCCAACTTGCAACCCATCTTATTTACTTCCCATGTCTACATGTATGTTCTTAGCTTCATTATCACCCTCAATCATGTTTTGATCTCCAGGGGTCTCCTTTTTTATCTCTTCCTCATTCCTCTCCTAGACTCCAGTATCATTTTCATTGTAATCTTCCTTGAAATCCTCCTCCTTAGTAGAAAGACGGTTAGCCTTAGTATTTTTCTTAGGAGGGGCACCTTCTCCCTCCTCCTCAGTACTCTCTTCACTTTCCTCCTCTTCCTCTAAAGAATAATCTATGGCAATTTTTAGTTTCTTAGCACTCATCTTCTTTCCTTTCTTGGTAGTAGAGGTAGAAGTGAAAACCTTAGCTTTTCCCTTCCCCTTATTATGTTTCTTGCCTCCTGTGGGGGAGTAAAAATCCCCATCTGTTCTAGTGTCATATCTCCTTAGAAGAAGAAACCCCATTTGATTTATCTTCTTCATAATTTGGGCCTTGGGAGAGAAGATGCTCTATAAACTTGGCTTTAATATGGTCATAAATGAGAACCCTCAGCCCTTCATGAATAGCAGGATTCCCCTATGGGTTTTCCCTAGCCTCTCTTATAGTAGAATTCATAGAGAAGAGAAAATAATAGGGAAAACTAACTTTTTCCTTGTGACAAAAGTGGTTAATTAAAAAAAAATGGTAACCATAAGCCATGGTATATCTACGATAAAGGCTAAGATAATTCATGATAGCAACCAAAACATCTCTCCATACCTTCTTCATATCATTTGGGGAAAAATACATCTTTCTCATCTTCACCAACTGCTTCTTCTCCTTTTCACTCTTTGGGAATCTTTTCATAGCTACCTTGTTGATCTTTCTGTCTCTGTAGAATTTTCTCCCATCATTTGGTAAGATTGTAACCTCAAATATAAGGGCTTCACAAATTTTAACAACCTAGCTCCCAAGTGTCAGTTTCCCATCCTTCCAATGTTTGACGAAGAGCCGGGTAATCATCGAGTTATGGCCATGGAGCTGCTCCATATAATCTATAATCTACCCTCTCTTTATAATTTCCCAAAACTATCTTGTTCTTCCTCCATTCATCGCATGATAGAGGTTCCATTCTCTTCTTATTTCCCCCCATTTCATTATTCTTATCTCTATTCCTTCTGACCCAACTACTCTGCAAATTTCTAAAACCAGGTGTATTAAAATGAAGATTATCGCACATAGAATGACAATATTCACACATAAATCATGTGAAATCATTATCTTGCACATTTTTTTACTTTGAAAACAGGCTCCTATAATAATTATTATAAATTATCATGATCCTTGTGATATACATTGTAATCACGAATAAATAACACACTGCCCTCCTCGCTTACGGTGATGATTTAAAAATCCTTTCACATCATGAGGAAAATAGTCCTCACCATACCATTTAGTGATGTCATCCATTTTAATTTCCCTATTGGTTGCCCAGTCAACAACTACATTAATCTCTCAATAACCATGGGTGATAAGACAGTTATCAAAGTTGGTGATTATATCCTCAGTTTCCTTGACAATATTTTTAATAGTCCAAGAGGGAGGACTTAGGTTCTTGAGACATATAATAATGTTATTAGAGTCACCCTCTATCCAAACTTTAGTGCAGTTCCATTTTTTAGCAAGAAGTGTAGTTTGATAAGTTGTCATAGCCTCAACAACATGGTTGGTTTGAACTCCTATAGGAATGGAAATCGGTTATAAGAAAACCACTTTATATATATAAACACATTTACATATATACATTATGTGTGTGTGTGTGTGTGTGTGTGTGTGTGTGTGTGTGTGTGTGTGTGTGTGTGTGTGTGTGTGTGTGTGTGTGTGTGTGTGTGTGTGTGTGTGTGTGTGTGTGTGTTANTGTGTGTGTGTGTGTGTGTGTGTGTGTGTGTGTGTGTGTGTGTGTGTGTGTGTGTGTGTGTGTGTGTGTGTGTGTGTGTGTGTGTGTGTGTGTGTGTGTGTGTGAATTAATTGTGAAAGATGTAGGTGAAAATGTGGTGAATAATAAGTGTAAAGATCAATTTGCGATGTGATTTTATGATCACACCATTTAGTAAATCAGAGTTTGAGGTAGCAAATGTGTGTGTTTTGTTTGTCATGAATTTGGTCACTTGAAATAATGTTTCAAGGATAGTTATATGTTTGGAGACTTTGTTCATTTTAATTCATCTTTCTCATGTGTCTGATGGGAGATGGTGAGTCCTTTTGGAAGCTTGTATAAATTTGTATATTTCTCTAAGGTTGTGTACATTAGTCTGCAAAGCAAATTAGGAGCATTGAGCTATCTTATCCTTAAGCCTAAAATAATATTTTAATGAGTGATTCATATAGTGATTTTTTCTAACCATGGGTTTCTCCACATTAGTTTTTCCACATAAAAATATAGTGTTTATGTGGATGTTGTTCATTGTTTTATCTTTATTTGATGTTAAGTTAGTTAAAAATAATTTATGTGAGTTTTGGATTAAAAATGATTAAGTATTTATCACTAAATTGGGTCAAAATCCTAAGCCATAAATATCTAAAGGAAAATGACCCTTAAGCATATTTAGAACAAAATTGCCTCCAAAAGGTTCCAGAGTGTAGAACTTGATGATGGAATGCAAAGAGATAATAATGGACAAACTAACATGGGATATAGCCATAGGTGATGAAGAAATTTATTGGAATGACTCTTAGGGAGGAGATACAACCTTAGAAAATATTTTAGAAAATAATAATATTTAGGAAACAAAGGAAAATCATTGGGGCAGAAAGGTTAGAGATTATATACAATTCCATAATGAAGATCCTTTGCAAGGATGGAAATGGAAATCCATGGATAACCTGAATATACCAAGAGATGAAATAGAAACACTTAAAAGGATATTAGAAGAAAGGAAAATATTGGTTGGTATGGGCTGAAGAAAAAATAGGGGAGTATAATGCAAAAGATGGTTACAAGTATTTGATTAAAAAAATAGTAGAATCCTACAATAAATTTACTAGTAGAATTATGCTAGAGAAAACAATGTCGGCCAAAATAAGGCATGTTTGTTTGGGCTTCCCTCCAAAATAAAATACTAATAGAAGATTGGTTCACCAAAATAGTATTTGAAGGACCAACGTGATTATGTGAGAAAAATGAAGAAATATCTAACCATTTATTAATGACTTTCCAATTCACCAATAATTGATGGATCTGGCTAACCAATAAGTTGGTATGGAAGTCAACTTTGCCTAATGATTTGATAAGTATTTTTCAAAGTTGGAAAAACATACAAAAAAATAGTGTATATATTAATCTATGGATTATAGTACCCCAAATTCTAATATGGGAAATATGGAAAGACATGAATAGAATAATCTTTCAGGAAAGAAAATTAGGTTGGGAATAACTAATCCACAAGATAGAGGTGGTCATAGAGGAAATCATAAATATAATATTATTATCCCAACCAAAAATTAACACTACATTCACTCCTTGGGATGAAAAATTAAGACTCATATGGTAGGGTCTAAAAATCCCCTTATATGTAGGACAAGGGGGTGAAGATGGTAAACAAAAAAGAGCTAACTGCAAGTGGTCTCCCCCCAAGTAGGGGTGGCACAAATTTAACTTTGATGGATCCACTTGAAGAAGACCAAGAGCATCAAGGATAGGATGCAGTGTCCACAATTGGGATGGAGAAGAAGTATCTGGACTAGAAAATCATATTGGCATAGAATCAAATAACCATGCTGAAATGAGAGCTCTAACATAAAGATTGCTACTATGTAAGGATTTAAAAATTAAGAAACTAGAAATAAAAGGAGATTTAAAAATAGTTATTAATATTATTAGAAAGGGGACCACACCAAACTGGAAGTTGAAAGCTATCTTGGAAAGAGCACTAGAACTACTAAAATATTTCAAAAAAACTATTGTCAACCATATATAGAGAGAGCGGAATATAGTAGAAAACAAATTGGAAAAGAAAGGGAGTGGATGGGGAATACATAGAGATCATTGGATAACAAAAATAATTTCAAAAAAATGTATAACCCTCCAATGAAATGATCCAAGAGGATTTTCCCACTAAAAATTCAAGTGTTCCCAATCCTTCATAAACTAGCGCCAGATCAAAGTTCTATTTTATTAAGATATAGATGGTCAAAGTTAGTAAAAAGGTGGGTTCCCTTCATGACATCAGTAACTACAGCCAGCATGGAAATTGACATGCTAGCTAAGGTGGCAATGACATGACAAGGCTACTGGACATGTTAACATGGAACTTACATGGTGATGTTTGATCCAATCAAAATATGCCACATGTCAATATGTTGAAATTAAAAATTTTCAATGTGGCCCAATGGGATGGTTGCATCTGGCACCTATGGAGTCCTTGGATTCTTCTCATATTTCCCAAAATATTGGTTTGGGTATTCAAATCCCCAAACGCTCCTTCACCAATACTCCTCATTACCAATGCACCATCCAAGAGCTTTACTATCTAACAAGCACTTATTTTATATAAATTAAACTGTCGACCCCCCAATACTTGGATCTATGCTCTCCATCACTACGCCAATTGCATAATTTGGCTATAAACATGGCTAAAATCATCAAAAATAAAACTTTAACCCGATAAATAAAAACAAATTTAAACCCAATAACTATAAAATCTAAAAATTACACGAAAGGATACATGTTAAGAGGGGGAGAGTTTTAATAAAAAAATTAAAAGGACTTTTTAATGTTATTTGAAAGGTATTTTTAAAGATATGGTTTAAAATTGGGAGATGTGGGTAAGATTTTCAAACCATATGGTTATAATCCATATTTGGTAAATTATGTGTATAAAAGGGGGCAAAATGGGGAGATGAATTAGTGATTTTTTTTAGGAGCTCAATTTTTTTAGATTTGAGCGTCATTTCCAAGACTTTGAAGACTCCCATCTTGTCTAGGGAAGAGCTTGAAACTTAGTGTAACTGGATGTTTTCCATATTGAAGCTTTGTAATCATAATTGGGAACATTAACAAGGATTGGTCACTCTACTTGGAGGACCCATAGACGTAGCCATATCAGAAAAATATGTGATCAATCTGTTGTCTTTGTATACTTTTTATTTCTCTCTTCTTTTCATTAAATTACTAATGCTATATTATTTCAATTATGCATTTAAATGTAATCTTTTAAGTTCTTTAATGTGATCTTTGATTTTGGTTAATCATGAACGTGTGATAGTCATAGATCCTAGCATTAATCAGATCAAGAATATTTAGGTAGATATCAAGTAAAAATAAGTTTAATTTCCATAACCACGGTCTGGGAATTAGGCAAGTTCTAAAACCCATAGGTAACAAATTTTGACTCTCTAAATAAATCCTCCAATCAAATACTGATACCCAAGAAATTGTAGAAACTCAGCGTAGATTCCAAATTCCATCATTCATTAAATTCATAACCAAAACTCTATAAGTATTTAGTATCCCAGCAAGTAGTAATGCATGACAACAAAGTAAAACTTTGTTGATAGCTTAGAACATAAAAATAGGTGGCTAAATAAGAACCAATAGGAGATAAATTAGTAACAGGTATTAAGACAAGGTATACTATATTAATAAATGTTATAAATATAGCTTAGTTGGGCAGGAGGAGCAAGGAGAAATAAATTTTAGAAGAAAGACAAATGATTATGCTGGTATCGGAGTAAAGGAAACCAAACACATATTCTCTCTCTCTCTCTCTCTCTCTCTCTCTCTCTCTCTATATATATATATATATATATATATATATATATACACACACACACACACACACACACACACACACACACACNAAAGGAAACCAAACACATATTCTCTCTCTCTCTCTCTCTCTCTCTCTCTCTCTCTCTATATATATATATATATATATATATATATATATACACACACACACACACACACACACACACACACTCACACACACACATACATACATGCATACATACATATAGATACATACATATATATACATACATAACATCATTGAATATTATTTAGCATATAAATCTAGGTCCGATAAGGACAGTATCTTAGGAAATTTAAAAATAAAGTATAACAATAAGATAGATAATCATATAGTGTGACATGGAAAAAAATTAGGCTACATAAGTTGCGTTAAGTAGAAAACGTGGATTCAAAGGGAAGGATCTAGAAAATATAATAGCATTTAATTAAATGATGGAAAAAAGGAAAAGGAAATTATTTCTTGGAGTGTACTTCATAGAAAATGTCACCCCCCACATGTCATTACAAGTGGAAACATATTTCCGTGATTATCCTATCTTAAAATCATTCCAAGGAATTTTATGAGACATTTTGAACAAGAGAAGGGAAGAAAAGACAAACAAAGCTCTCTCTCTCTCTCTCTCTCTCTCTCTCTCTCTCTCTCTCTACATAATTCTTGGAGATGTATAGATTAGTATCTATGGAATCCAATTAGTGACCAAAATAAATAGATGATAACAGAATGATGACATACTATGAAGAGATTAAGCATGCGAGATTAGGTAGGGTTCTAAATGACATGGACTATTTAGCTAGTAGGGCGGTCAGGGAGATTTTGGGTGAGGTATACATCAAGTATGAGCATGACTTATGAGTTAATTTTGATAATATAGTAGCCACCTTCATCTCCATTGTACAGGTAGTGGGATTTTTTAAAGATGATGCAAAATAGCTATGTTGAAGGGTTTTTAAGAAATAACTATTCAGAAATATGAGTATAGCAATCCATAATGTGTATGAATACTTAATGATATAACCCTACCCTAAATAATATCAAGTGCTATTTGGGAAAGGGGAGGAGATCAAAATTGTGAAGGGTTTGGTAAAATTACCAATTCTAATAATTAAGGATATTAAGGCTTTGAAGATTGGAAGCCAGACATAGTCAGAAACATTGAATTCCTTAAAAAATGGTTGCATTTAAAGGAATCTACAGGAAATCTCTGGAGGATGAATTACCTAGTAGAAGAAGGATGTGAAGTGTCATCGATACTTTCAAAGATGAATGTCGAAAGGATACAAGTTATCCCTCTAGTGATAATTGAGGGAGGAAGAACCAGGGGAAAATCAAGGAGGCTGGCAAAAAAGCATAACTCTAATCTTACAAAGGACAAGGGAGGACCATCCAACCCAACTGGTACAAACCCAGACATGGAAATGGAGGATGCAGGGTTATCTTCTCAAATAGTGGGGGCCCTTCTCCACATGAAATATGTAAATATGTTTATCATAGCTATCTAGAATAAAGAGGTTAATCTTTTCCAAGGTTAGTATTACTAGTAGATAGGGAGGGCCTAGTAGTCCCCATTATAGAAGGTTATGAGGTTTTACCTTTAGACATAATTGGTTAATTGAAATATATAGGATATTAGATATTTATTTAGAAGAAGGAGGGGGTGTGGTGCCCTATTTTGTATTATCTATCAAATGAATCTCATGTTTTAGACAATATTAGTAGGGTTTGGTCTTAATGCCACTTTTTGCTAGAATATAGGATATGGATACATTTCTAGAAGATAGAATGAGTTTTTAGATACCTCATACTATGATATTCATACTAAAAGGGTATAGATAAAAGATTCTTTAGCCTATATGTACAGGTTCATATTTTAAGAATATATGAAAGAATGATATTATAATTAAATCTTTGGGATATAAACTTGAGGTTTAGAAGAATGAGGAATGATTTTATCTTCTGCATTTAACAATAGAGTTATGAAATATTTCATAGATACATCCTTTTAGTCCACATATCACAATGACTAAAAATGATCTTTAGAAAAGAATTTTGGAATCTCTCAAAATTCTATGATAGGTTTAAATGACATGAATATGAAATATAGATCAAAGTAGAGAGACCCATCTTGTGATTATGCCTCTCATATGTTATAGAGAATTTAGGATCTTTCTTGATAAATCTAATGCTACATTTTGTGGAAATTTTTTTATTTAATTGATAATAGTTTGATGAAATTGATTAACCATGGCTAGTTGAGTAAGGTTGTACCAGAATTATAGAGCTCTAATGATATTAACAATCAGATAGTTTAAGCTTGCTAATGTGTATTTTTGGTATTTTTTCTAAAAGTGCAATCAATCCAGAAAGGGGAGAAAGAGGGGGTAATAATCATCATCATTTCAGGTATGTAAGTTACCTATATCTATGTTAATAGTTGCATGAATATAGAAGAGAGTGTTGAAAAATTGTGAATAAATAGGAGATAAGCATACTCAGAAAGAAGCAAGTATGTATCTAAACCATATATTTCTATAGGATTTATGTCTCTTACATATTATTAAAAAAAAAAAAAACTTTAAGTATTTTCTCAAGGCTAATTAACTCCCCTCCCCCTAGTCTTGTGGTGTATTCAACAATTACATGTATTGGATACATCTGATGACCTTATGGAAAGACATGTTGTCAATTAGTGCAAAAACACTTAGTCGTCATAGATTTGACTGAGCCAGCAGTGCAACCCGAGTAGTTACAATGTAACCCAAGCAGTGGCAGTGTCAACCGAGCAGATAGTGGTAATCAGTATTACTTGAGTGATCAATGTAGCCCAAGTATACATAATAGCCTGGGTGCCAGAGTTTAGTATGTTTCCCGAGTGATAGCATAATGCTTGAGTGCTAGTATATTGTCTGAGTGGACTACTAGACCTAAGTAATAGTTTTGGGTTGACATAGCTTACATTGTTTGATATTAATTTATCTTATGGAAGCTGACTTACAGAAGTATTTGATTTGGATAAGGTATAAATATAAGGTTTTTTTTTTATCCAAATATATAAGTAGAAGTGTGTATGTGAATATGAAGTGGTAGATTTTTTAAGAGGCTACAACAATATAAGGAACAACAGAGACTCATCCATCACAGTCATGTGATTAGTTTTTATCATTGGATCTTATTTCAAAAAATCAGATTTGCATTGAAGATCATCTACTAGCTCATCCTAACAGGTGCATCAGAAAAATCCTCTAACAAGGTGGACTTAACAGTCCTTTAAAAATCTCCTAACAGAGTTGCATTACTAAATTGTATTGTACTAAATCCTTTCACAAGGTGGACCTAACAGTCCTTATTGCTCCTAATAGGGCAGGCCATCAGAAGTGGTCAATTGTAATCTTTAACAGGCTAAATTTATACTACAGTAATAAATCTTGTGGGTACCATCCCCACCCCAGTTTTACTTTCTATTTGGAAGGTTTCTGGGTAATCAAATATTGTGTCAAGTGTTGTGGATGTTTTATTTCTTTTCATTTCATGCATGTAATCTGATTGGATAATCTAATAAAGGATTAAGTTTTATTGGTTCCTAATTCACCCCCCCCCCCCCNTTTCATGCATGTAATCTGATTGGATAATCTAATAAAGGATTAAGTTTTATTGGTTCCTAATTCCCCCCCCCCCCCCTCTCAATCACCTACCCTCAACATATTTCCAACAATTGGTATCAGAGCTAAAGGTTCTCTTAACAGAAGTTTAATATCTTGAGCAAAGATCAGAGGCAATGGAAATATACAAACTGGGGAAAGCCATTGAAAATGAAAAGATAGATCTACAAGTGGCCATGGATCAGATCAAGAAACTCAAGGAGAAGCTCTCTCTTTCCCTGAAAAGAAGAAAAGATTTAGCAGTACAGTTGAATGATAAAAGTTACTTAGAAGAAATAATTGAATACCTATGCAAAGAAAGAATTTCCAAAGAAGCATATGCAGCAATTGAAGACCTACTTGCAAAGAATCTCAATTTACATGAAGAAGTGAGAAAGTTGAGAAGAGAACAAGAAATTCATTCAGTCAGAATATGTGAAGTCATGGAACAAAAGAATCAAGCTGAAAATGACACAAGAAGAAAAAATATTGTTGAGTACAAGATTAGAAGAAAAAGAAAATGAAATCCATCATTTGTCACTTTAGCAAGTAGATATGATAAATCAACTCAATAATGTAAATCAAGAAGGTATCAATCTAAGGACAAAAAATGAAAGACTGCAAAATAATCTCAATACTGAAAAGTAAACCAATGAAAGTATGATGAATTCACAGGTAAGCATGAATTAGTTGATAGAGAAAACTCAACCCCGACATCATGGATAGGCTAGATTAGGTTATACTAAACAAGGTGAATCCTCACAACAAGGAACTCAAAAGTATAACAAACCTACTTGTAATCATTGTGGCAAGTTAGGGCACATAGAAAACAAGTGTTGGAGAAATGGAAAATCAAAGTTTAATGTTAAATTCTATAGATACAATAAACATGGACTCAGGGCAAGTGAATGCACTGAGAAACCCACGTTTGAAGGAAAATGTTTCAATTGTAAAAAACAAGGTCAAAAATCTTCCGAGTGCAGAACTAAGAAATGGAACCCTACTGAACAACTAGCTAAAGCAATTTTTGGTTGGGATTACAATACATGGAGAATATGTTGTCACTATGGTGAATATGGGCATATTGGTGCAAATTGTGTAAAGAATCACCTCAGAAAAAGAAATCCTACTAAGAGATGTTATGTATGTAAACAACTTGGTCATCTAAGAAAGAATTGCATGAACAGAGAAAAAGTGGATATTTTTTTTGAGAAAGGAAAAGAAAAAATTTCAGAAATCAAAACTCAGATGAATCATCAGTGGGTGAGGAAATCTCCTAAGAGTTCAGATCAAAACAATGAAGGATCGAATGGCACCCAAAGTAGTGAGTTGGGTGGATCTACCATCTCCGAATAAATATGCAAGGAGACTAGTGGAACTATACATACAAGTCATCCTACATCAATTCCAGACATGCTAACAATTCCAAATCAGTATATTGATGCACTAGGACACATTATAGTTTTAACCGAGTGAGGATCTCAGTAAGACCCAAGTTAAATAGGCTTAACCAAGTTAAGTTGAGTTGTATGGTTTTGAGAATGCAGAAGTTAGTTTTCACTGAGCTTCATTTCAAGCTATGTCAGCTACCATGTATGGAGCATTTAATGAAAACTCAATGGTAAGATCTCTTATAAAAGATGAAGTGGAAAGGTTATTATTTACAAAGTTTTCAATTTGCAGAGCGATTCAGAGCCTTAAGAGATTTAGAGAGAATTTGTGTTTGAAAGTTTTAAGTTGTGAAGTTTTATCAAACCTCTGAGCATAATGGCATCTACATCCAGCAACAAGGTTAAGTAAGGATCTGAGATGTTGGTTAGGAATGCTATATGCGAACCTCCAAAGTTTAAGCTTCATCCAGTGATTGCAGAGGAGATAGACCCAATGGGAGCTCATTCCCTAATCCCTCCTAGGGTATTGTTGATAAATAACATCCGAGCATTCTATCATTGCACTATTCAATAGCCGGGGACATTGGAAATGAATAAAGCATATGAGAAACTCTATGAAGCCAGGAATCTGAAGCCAGAATATAAACACCTTGAAGTCAAGGGTTTGACTCATATCATGCATATGCCACATAATTTCTAGATTAAGTGGATTAGATTTGTTCTAAGTCATGTTCACGACATGCATCTATGGCTCGAGAAACCAGTGAAGATTACCAAGACAATGATACACTGTGTTATAGGGCATCATATGCTGGACAAGTCAAAAGCTACCAAAACCCTACTTTGGGATGACCTAGCTAAGAAGACTCTTTCCGAGTGGGACGGAAGAGGCATATGATTAAATGGCATTACAAACATGGAATTAAAGTTTGGGATTCATTTTATTGTGCACAAAATCTACATTTTTAGCCAACCTAACATCATACCATGTGAGTTTTTGGACTTGGCATACAGGGTGGTCAAGAACAACCTCTCATTCGACCTTGCCGAGTTGCAGCTCATCCAATTGAGCAAGAACATGGAAAGAATCTGGGCATCAAAGACCAATCCACGTAAGTTTGGTTCACTTCTAATCTGCATATTCTTTTATATTCAAAAGTGTTTCCCTTCCAAAGGAACAGTTGTTTTGAAGAAGGACAGACCCATAGTATATCAGATAAATGATTTCATAGCTGAATTAGGAAACAATTTTGAGAGCATCTTGGATGCATATTTTGAGGAATTCAGACAGGAGATGCAGAATAGGTATATAATTCCTAAACAATTGGTTGAAGACCACAAGGATGATGTTTGTTTCCTAGTTGACTGTCATAAAGTATACATCCAGGAAGTCAAACCTAGGGTTGCATGGGTGAAACCTCTTGCATATGAGGTTAACATAGATGAGACCAAAAAAATCATTGAGGCTCTTGTGAATGAGCCTGTTGATCCCAAAGAACCATACTTTGGTACATATGAAGAATCCAAGAGCATAATTTCACTAGAGATTGAGATTCCTAAGATTTTGAAAAGAGGAAAGAAGAGGTTAGAATAGTTTGGAAAGAAGTATGGGAAGACTTCAAACTCTCCTCCTATCTGTGAAAGCAAAGAAGATAAAATTAAGATAGAAGATGATGAACCTGAAAAGGAAGAGGAAGAGATAGAAACTAAACCTCTAAAGAAGAAGAAGAAGAAGAAGAAGAAGGTAACCCCCAAGAAGAAACCAAAGATCTCTACCCCTGTCATCACTAAAAGAAGATCTAGAAGGAAACTCATACTGCCCAAGGAAGATGAAGAACAAGATACAGTAGTATTCAAGAAACCCCCACCTACCTTTGAGAATAAAATTGAAGAACTAAGAGAAGGTAGTGGTATGAGTTCTGTAAAATCACTAAAATATGCTTCTAGAACAAAGGATGAATAGAAGTAGATTGAGGAAGCAGTTGTAGAAAAGATGACAAGATGGAAGTATGATCCATCTGAACTAAAGATTCATATGACTGAAGACCTATTCAAGGCAATATCTATTCCCTGGAGTAGTGTAGTCTGATAGAAAAGGACATTAGAGAAAAGGCATTGAGGCAAGTCATGCCTACTATGACAAACAAAGAGATTAAAGAGGCCATGACCAAATATGAAAATAATCACACTCCAAGGTTTAGGACCTTACAGATATTGAACAAGAAGATAGAGGATGTGGTGCAAGCTGCAACAAAAATATGGAAGACAACATTTGAAATCAAGGCATAAGTACTGAGTACAGACCCCAAGGAAAAGACTGATGATATAGATCTATGTGAGGTAGAAACTATTGAAGAATCCAATGCAGAATAGATTGTAGTAGAGATGATGGCATCCCTGCCCCAATCACCTATATAGATCATCCTATCTCTGAGCAAGGGTAAGTCTACCGAATCTACATCTGGACTAGTGGGAACTGAGCATCAGGCTCCACCTACTATTTGGATAAGCCTAACCGAGTCATAGAAGGAAACTGTTAATATTTCTTCAGTGAGAATTGATACTACAGTTGGTGCAAAAAATGTAAATGACCTATTCCAAATTAATATTGAGGAGAAAACCGAGGAAAGAAATGATATGGATGATAGTGGAAAAGGTAAGGAAATCGTTCCCTCGTCCAATCCCAAGGATAGTGGAAAAGGAAAGGAAGTAATTACTGATGATATTGATCTTGAGAAAGATATTTTGATTCCAAATTGGGATCTATCCAACTTTACAGTTGAGCATATGGATGTATTAGGGGAGCTATGGAAGAAAAGAGCTACCCAACAAAAGCTCCGAGTAGAAAAGAAGAGAAATAGAGTGTTGGAGGACATAAAAGGTATATTCCTAGAAGCACTAGAAGTAGAAGTAAATGAGAATGATTCTATTATGGATCAACTTGTAGACATATTCCACAAGTTCAATAAATATTTAAGTGGTCAAGAAAACTACTGCAGAAGGCAGAAAGGAAGTTTGAGAACAAAGTTCTAGAAAATGTTGCAAGCAAGATTGAAATTGATCAAGTAAAGCTAAACTCTCTTATTATCTCTCTAGAAACTACTGTAAATAATGTTGCTTCACTATTTGTAAATTTAAGTGATACTTCCAACTTCACAATGGAAATCAAGACTAAGATGACAAAGTTAGATATAGATCTGAAGGAAAGTGCAAATTAGTTGGCACTTAACCCGAGTTCGAGTTCAGCACACTTTGTGAAAATTAAGTATCTAACAGACATGCAGGCTGAATTACTAAGGGAAGAAGCAAGGAAAAGAAAATCTCTCATAGCTATGCAGAGCCAAAACCTTCCACACATGGATATAATGTAGAAGCATATAGCTCATGCCAAGACTCTCATACATGACAACAACTTTTCAGTTGCTGAACTTATGATGGAGTTATCAGTAGAGATACAGATTGAATTGCACATCCTAAAGGTGTTGTAGGATAATTGGAATAACACTTTTTCTCAGATTTTGAAGGTACATAGTGATTTCCTCTCCTACTTTGGTATTACCATATAGATATTTTTGGCAGTTATGTCAAAAACAAGGGGGAAATTCATTATATTGTATATACATATAAGGAAATACATGTACATAAGAGAAGTAGAGAAGAGATATATATAAGTATTACAAAAACAACTTTGAAAAATAAAAAAAAGAGTCAGTTGTGACCGAGTCAAAGAGCTATTGTCAAAACCCAAGCAAGTACCCAAGCATATGGTAAGGGGGAGTTTTGACTCAGAAGTTTGAGCATTTTTTATCGTGATAAGTGTTTTTGGCTACTAATGCCAAAGGGAGAGATTGATGACCTTATGGCAAGACATGTTGTCAATTAGTGCCAAAACACTTAGTCATCACAGAGTTGACCGAGCCAGCAATGCAACCCAAGAAGTTACAATGTAACCCAAGCAGTGGCAGTGTTGACTGAGAAAATAGTGGTAATCAGTATTACCTAAATGATCAATATAGCCCGAGTGCCAAAGTTTAGTATGTTTCCCGAATGACAGCATAATGCCCGAGTGTTAGTATATTGCCTGAGTGGACTACTGGACCTAAGTAATAGTTTTGGGCTGACTTAGCTTATATTGTTTGATATTAATTTATCTTATGGAAGCTGACTTACAGAAGTATTTGATTTGGATAAGGTATAAATATAAGGTATTTTGTTTGTCGAAATATATTTGTAGAAGTGTTTATGCAAATATGAAGTGGCAGATTGTTTAAGAGGCTATAGCCGTATAAGGAACAATAGAGACTCATCCATCATAGTCAGGTGATTAGTTTTTATCATTGGATCTTATTTCAGAAAATCAAATTTGCATTGAATATCATCTATTGGTTCATCCTAATAGGTGCATCAGCAAAATCCTCTAACAAGGTGGACTTAACAGTCCTTTACAAATCTCCTAACAGAGTTGCATTACTAAATTGTATTGTACTAAATCCTTTCACAAGGTGGACCTAACAGTCCTTATTGTTCCTAACATGGAAGGCCATCAGAAGTGGTCAATTGTAAGCTTTAACAGACTAAATTTATATTGTAGTAATAAATCTTGTGGGTACCATCCCCACCCCAGTTTTACTTTCTATTTGGAAGGTTTCTGGGTAATAAAATATTGTGTCAAGTGTTGTGGATGTTTTATTGATTTTCATTTCATGCATGCAATCTGATTGGATAATCTATGAAAGGATTAAAAGGATTAAGTTTTATTGGTTCCTGACTCAACCCCCCCCCCCCCTCTCAGTCACCTAGCCTCAACATATTTCCAATAACATCATCACTTTGGTCTTATATACCTTATTGCATAACATTCATTGACATATAAAACCTATGATTCTCTCCTCATTTCAATGTAATAAATCATAATAATATTTCATCACTCTCAAATCATTCATAATCATATTTCTTGCAACCATATTTCATTTTTTCATTTTTCCTCTATTTTTTTCATGTTTCTTTTTCAATTTGATATTTTTTCAAAATTCCTCTTTTGAGAGTTCATCCATCCATTTTTGCATGGAATAACATCTTGAGCCCGAGCATAATTTATTGCACCACTTTATTTTTCATTTGTTCTCCACCTAGCAAGGGCATATCATCACTTTCTTTATCTCTTATAATTCATTTTTATTAACTACTTTTCATATCTTTGAAATGATATTCCTTCAAACATAATCTCAAGGATGAGAAAAATGTACACACTAAAATAATTATTTCAATGACTATTGTTATTACACCATCTAGCATTAATTATCATTCAATTATCATCATCATAATTAACTAAGTTATCGATTTTATTAAATTTATACATTCAAAGTTATTTTTCCAATTAACTCATTTTCCAAATAGTAACTTCCTTGTTGATTTTTTTATTTTAATGAATTAATAAAGTTATTATTATCTTCTCAGAAGTTCAAACTAGAAATTTTCCTTATTAATAACCAATTTAGTCAATTGATCATGATCTTTTATCAATCTTGAGCATTGATGAGCCCAAATAATGACTCTATAATTATCAATGTTTACTATGTTTTCTCTATTTTGTTCATAGGTTCTGGTCATTGTCAGAGTACATGGGACTTGGTTAATAGGTGTCTTTTGGATTTTTTTGTGAACTTATTATCATGGACGTGAACTTATCTCTGAATACCTTTTTGGATGATAAAATCTCTTGTATGGTTATAACTATGCAATCTATCTATATTAATCTTAATTATGGTTTGACAAATGTTATTCTAACAATAAATGAATATATACATTGTACATCTTTGTGCATACTAATATCATGATGAAGGATCATGCCATGAAGACCAAGTCAAGATAGTTGAGAAAGGAACAATATTGAAGCAGTCA
This sequence comes from Thuja plicata, assembly GCA_018584345.1. NCBI lineage: Eukaryota > Viridiplantae > Streptophyta > Pinopsida > Cupressales > Cupressaceae > Thuja > Thuja plicata. The sequence continues at coordinate 1,713,172 of MU224170.1, read as the reverse complement.
ATAGCGAATTGACTACATCTCATATGGAGAAGGTTATGGGAAATTAATGGTCATTCCTTATGTGGAATAAATCTAGGAAAGGAGTGGATAAGCTATATTTTCTCTCTTTGTAACTAAACAGTTGGTTGTTCCTTATTTTTTGGGATATCTTTCCTTCTTTCTTGCTTTGTATTAACTCTTGTTTGTATATTCCTTTGGGCATAAACTAGTTAGTTTTTAATTAGTTAGTAAGTAGTATTTTTTTATAAAATAAAGTTTTGAAACTTCCTCGGAGGTTAGACAAAAGGAGAACTCTAAATAATGTAGAATTTTGATTTTCAATTTAAGAACAGTATAAGTTTATTTTCAAGCTTATGATGTGTAACAACACTTTGGAATGAATAAAATGATGATGTAATGAGTTTATAGAGTTCATTTGAGATTTGGATATACTCATCCAAGGGGACCCACTTGGTGAGTAATCCCTTTCATTTAAGAGCTAATTTACTTTCATTTGTAGTTGTTGTTCTTGATTTTGATTGTTCCTACAACCACTGGAGAGAGTTTCATGTGATTGCTCTTGCAGCCAAAGTAGAAAGAGTAGTTTCATACATGTTTGTCCTAAACATTTTTGTTATTACTTGCATAATTTTATCTCTAGAAGTAGTTTTTGTTAAATAATTTGAGTTACTTCATTTTCAATCATTTTCTTTCTAGTATTATTTCCTTTAAGCTATAGAATAGCATGGCTTTAGCTAGGACTTAGTGCACATACAATGCTGGCCCATTTAAAGTACACATTCCTGGGTTGAAAAGTAAATTAGCCTTCACCATAAGAAATATAACTAGTTAGCATTGATGTCCAATCCCTGAGTTGAAGTTGTTCAACCTATTTATTGATCCAATTGGGAATTCCAACATTTTTAGCATAATTACCAGCGATGATGTTAAACTAAGGTCTTTTTGCAGTCATGTGTTTTAGTTGTTTCTAGTACGTTTCAAGTTGTATTTATCTTGCTTTAGATTCAGTCTATAGTTAATTTATATTAAAATTGAAGTCTATTTAAATTACAAAAATATACATGCATAGAGGTAGGAGAAGAGATGCTTTAGGGAGATTTCTTACTGACAACCCTTTCCCTAATAATCAACTTGGATTCTTGGGAATACCCAGCTGATTTTATGATAATCTCTTCCAAAGCCACATTGGGAGGATATCCTATAATTTTAGGAAGGGATTGGTTGATTGTAGTTGATGCATATATAGGATGTAGGTTGGGATACATGACTATCTCATATGGCCTAACCATTGAGAAAATTTCTCTCTATCCACCAACACAACCTCAACCTGATCTAGAACAACTAGTATGGCCAAATATAGGAGAAGAAATAAAGGAAGTCAAATCGATTGTGAAACTTATGATGATAGATAGGGATCCATTCTAGAAACTTCAAGAGGAGGATGAGGTGATCGCTAAAATTATACAAAACTTATTATGGAACAGGTGAGCATCTAGGATGTTTATCATAGCTTGGATGTTCATTGCAAACCATCCTTCCTACTTCTAGTTCATCAAACTTTCCTGCATCCAAAGACATGCTTCATACACATTGTTGCATGAAGTGAAAATGTCATACCTTAGTAAGGAATCTATGATATAATTAACTAAGAAAGTTGAGGTCTCACTAGGTAGATGTTTGAACATCAATAACAAACTCACTCGAGTGCAGTGGATGTCTTTGACAAAATTGCTTAAATATCACAAGCATGCATTATCTTGGGAATATAATGATATGAAGGGTTTGGACCCTAATTTGTGAACCCATATAATTTATATCAAAGATGATATTATTCCATTAAAACAATCACAAAGAAGAATTAACCTTGCATTAAGCTAAGAGATAGTAAAAGGAGAGTTGCAGAAATTGTTAGATGTGGGGTTTATGTATCCCATTTTTACAGTCAATGGGTGTCACCCCTTGTCATTATTATAAATAAATAAGGAAATTGGATGGTCTATGTTGATTATAGGGAGTTAAATATATCAACTAAAAGGGACCATTTCCCCTTCCCTTTATAGACCAAGTCTTAGAATCTTTAGTAGGAAGCAGTATTTTTCATTCCCGGATGGTTTTAGTGGATACAACCATATCATAATTGCACTAGAAGATCAAGAAAAGATAATATTTACTTTTCCTTGCAGAGCTTATGCCTATTTTGTTCCCCTTTTTGGCCTATGCAATGCTCCAGCCACTTTCCATAGAGAATTCATTAGTCTATTTTAAGATATTTCACATGACTACATGGAAATTTATATGGATGATTTTACTGCAAATGGCAGTACCTTTAAGGAATCTTTGAGAAATTTTAGAAAGGTACTACAGAGGTGTGAATATCACAATATGTCTTTGAACAGTGAAAAGTGTTCCATGCTGATGCAGGAAGGGGTAGTACTGGGCCACTATATTTCTCAAGCTGGTATTCAAGTTGATCCATCAAAAATTGTGGTCATTTTCAATCTTCTTATCCCTAATAAATAAAAGGATGTAAGAAGCTTCATGGTACATGTAGGCTATTATAGGAGGTTTATCAAGGATTTTAGCAAAATGAAAAGACCATTATATACTCTGTTAACCAAAGGGTATATTTTGAATGGACATCAACATGTGAAGAGGCTTCCTTCAACTTAAGGTAGTTCTTACTCTAGCCCCTATCCTTAGAGGACCTAATTGGTCATTACCTTTCCATATTCACACAAATGAATCAAACCATTCTTTTGGGCCAAAAAGAAGACACTGTGGACAATACCATTTATTTCATCAACAAAAATATGCAAGGACCAGAGGTAAATTATATAGATCATGCAACCATTAAGTACCTCATGAAAAAAAGTTCAATAATAGGTATATTGGAAAGATAGTTACTTTTAATTCCATAATTTGACATTACCATAATTGAAGAGATAGGTAAAGCCAATGTTTTGGCATATTTTCTATGTAGACTGCGAATTAAGGGAGATTTTAAAATTATTGATGATTATTTTCCAGATGCACAGATATTTTCCATTGTTTTTCATACACCTTGGTATATATATATATATATATATATGCTAACATAATCCCTACTCATTTTCACCAAAGGAGAGAGGGTTGCTTGTTGAAAAGATCTTCAACTTTTCTTGTATAGCTGATTGTTTGTTCTATACAAGGCCAAACCAAGTCATCAAGAGGTGTGTTAAAGAGGATAGGACTTATGAGATCTTGTATGCATGTAATGATGAGCCTTGTGGAGATCATTTTTAGCCAAAATTATAACAATGAAGATCTTGAATACATGTTACTATTGGCCTACTCTACACAAGGATGCAACAAGGTATAACAGGAAGTGTGATAGATGCCAAAGAATGGGTAGACCTACTAAATCATATGAGATTCCACTGTACCCTCAGGTATTTTTTACCCTATTTGACAAATGGGGATTGGAATTTGTTGGACCAATTGATCCTCCCTCAAATGAAAAATCATACATATTGGTGTGTACTAATTATGTAACTAAATGGATTGAAGTAAAAATGTACACCTCTCTCTCTGATTTCCCACAGCTTTCCAAAGGCGGGGGTTAGTAGCAAAGATTCACGAATGAATGCAAATCAAGTATACAATAACTACTAAACGAATAACAGAAACGTGAGCAATAAAATGTACAAAAAAGAGAAAGGAAGACAAGTAAATGCAAACCCCTCGATGCTTGAAGCTTCTATTGTTTCTCTCTACTCCTTCTGAAACACTATTCTTGATGCTCAGTATTGGCGGGGTAGCGTCTATGACTTGAGAAGCGTCGAGAATTTGATAATTGAAAAGTGTGTGTGTGATCGCAAGATGGCTTGAATGCTAGAACCAAACTGACATAGTAATGGCACACGAGAGCTTGAAATCCTAGATCCTTCAAATGGTTATGAAGGGTTTATTATATAGGAATTGGTGATGAAATGAATGGTTGAGATCAATCCCAGAGATGGGGAGATGAACAGTTGAGATCAAAAGGAACAGGAGAGGTCCTCAGTAAACTCCACCTCTTTATTTGGTTGAGAGGAGATAAAGTTTGGTTAATTGGAGAGCCAATTATGAGTTACCTTTTTGAACTGAAGAGGTGGGTGAAGTTACCCATGTGGACCGGAGAGATGGGTGGAGTAACCCATGTGATTTGATTGGAGTTATCTCTTTGAAGATAAATGAATATTTAATTCATTTATTTAATAATTATTTTCAACATGTGAGATAATTGAATTCTCTTTAATTAAGAATTGCTTTATTTGATGAAATTAAATTAATTTAATTGAAATTAATTTAATTGGAAGAATTTAATTAGTAAGTTTAAATATTTGGATTTAAACTATAGGAAATTGAGTTTAATTAATTAAATAATGATAATTAATCAATTAAAGCTTAATTAATTAAATAAAATTAATTATTTAATTAATTTTGGGAATTGGATTAGATGATTTGAGAAATGAATTTAGAAGAAACTAGATGATTAATTAATGATTAAAAAACCATTAATTAATAGATGAAAATTAGTGTGTTTAATGTAAAGTCGCAAGCCTGTCCATTTTAGGGTGTCTACATTTGCCCCTCTTTGATGCGATGTGACTTCTTGCAGTGTGTCAAAGAATCTATGATTTTGCCCCAGCTTGCCCTGGCATTGAGTAGGTGTATTTATGCCCCCTCAACAAATTTGAGTGAAAATTCGCGAGACGAGCGTTAATTTGATGAAACTGCAAATTGTAGAACTGGGTAGCTGACGGATCTGAAAAATAGTTTAAAATACCCATGAAATTAACCTTTGAAGTTTTCGGGGACCGGGAAGAAATTTTGGAGCTCTTGGGTGAAATTAGGGTTTTTTAGAATCCCTATAAGTAGTTAGGAGAGCCCTTCATTTGTCACTTTGTGATTTTGAGCTCTTTTATCTTGGTAAGTTTTCTGTATTATTTTCTACTTCATTTTCTTCCTTCTTCGAGTGATGGCGGGTCTTCTAGGTGTTATTCACATTTTCGATCGAGTCCGCTCATACCGTCGACCTGCTGGCTCTAGACGTCTGGTGAGTTTCCTTGCTTTGCGTATCATTTATTGCATTATTTTTTGCTTTGAAAAATTATACTTTTTTGTGAAAATTTAACCTTTGCCGCAGTCGCTTTCGGTTTTGCTGCAATTGCGGTTTGAATGTCGCAATTGCCATTTCTAATCCACACTTGATAAAAGTGTTGCAGTTGCCCATTGTAAATGCCGCAATTGCATTTTGAGTGCCACATTTTTAGTTTAGGTGCCACAATCGCATAAAAGTACCGCACTTGACTATGTTTATTGCCGCAATTGACTTTGTAACACTGTCTGCTTGGTTTCGTTGTCAGTTATCTGCTTGTTTTTGCTTCTGTTATGTTCCTGCACATCTGAAACTAATAATTTGCTATTTTTTTGTATTCTTTGTAGTTCGTCGGGCACATTTTGTGGTGTCGAGAGTCCAGACCAGCGGGACTCATTTACAGATTTTAGCTCACAGAGGATGAGAGGTCAGTACTTCGTGACCTGGGACTATACTGGATTTGTTACATGCCCAAGATCACAACCAACAAGGGTCTGATCTCTACTTTAGTAGAGCGATGGCATTCCGAGACCTATACTTTCTGGTTTCCCACTGGGGAGTGCATTGTGACATTGGAGGACGTGTATCACATCCTTCAACTCCCTATCCAGGGCGAGTTGGTGGAGTACTCCACTCGTACTAGTGTCCCCGCATTATCTGAGCTCACTGGTCTGCCCCGGGATCAACTCGGTCTGGCCGGTGATTATGATATTCCCTGGTCTAGATTTGGATTGGGCTTGGATAGACTATCCACTTTATTGGGTAGTTTGATCTGTGGCATCCTTTGTCCCGATCGGCGTCAGCGTGGATTTGTTGTAGGGTTCGATAGTGTTTTGCAGAGTATGGTCTGAGACCATACTGTCTTTGCATGGGGCCCATGCATGTTGGCTCACATGCACTTCCATATGATGTATGTGGCTTACCTTGATGGTAAGTCACTCAGATGCGGTGCCACACTTCTACATATTTGGGCGTGGGAGCATATTGCAGTATGTCATCCTGTGGGTGCTTGTGCTCTCCCGGCCGATAGGCCGTATGTTTATATGTACGATGGTGCTATTGTTCAGACCCACATGGGTCACCTTTCCTATTGGCGTCAGCAACTTGACATGATTATGTACTTCATCTGGTGACCCTATAGAGATTGTCCTATTTGGGATGGGGAGGACATCCATCTCCTATTTTGTTGTCAGCGGCGGTACCTGATTGGCCGTGTGAGTGATCATGTGCACATGATCGATTTTCATAACACCGACAGGGTGTTACGGCAGTTCGGAGAGCAGCAGGATCTATCAGATTCCTATGCTTACTTTGCCCATAGGTCCTGAGATGCTAATGTATGGGGTGTTGTAGTGTCACTAGATGCTACACATACTGAGCTTTTAGGACTGCTTCCCATTGCATGGACCTGGTGTTTTACCACTGTCGATCCAGGTTTGTGTTTGATTTTATTGATATGTACTTCCTTCTGCTCTGTAGATTATGTGCTCTTTATATTGGTTGTATACTTGTATATATCTACTCTGATACTGATAGTCAAATTATCTTTTGCAGGTACCACTCCACAGTATGATGCTTACTGGTTGCAGCATCGTCTGATAGCTTTGACCGATGTGTCACATCCTATTCCCAGGACTATTATGTGGAGAGCTTAGTGGGTACGGCGTGGCAGGGGAGGCCATGCTGGAGGGAGAGGAGGTGGATGGGGAGGGAGGGATGGAGGTGGAGATGGTGCACAGGGGGGAGGCAGGAGAGATGGTGGGAGGGATGGAGGATGAGGGAGAGGGGATGATGGAGGGGATGATCCTGGTCTCGAGGGTGCTGGTGGTGCTATTAGAGCTGTGGTGGGAGAAGTGGAGGTCAGACTAGAGTTGGTCTAGGGACCATTTCAGAGGAGGAGGCACCTTAGTTGGTGCGCAGGGTTCGCCGGTGGACTGCCACTGTTGTTGCTCCAAGGGTTGAGCAGAGAGTTGAGATAGAGGAGGTAGATGTGGAGCTCGCTGATGTTGATGTGGAGGCTCTTAACGAGCAGAGTGCTGAGATGGGTTCTTCATATGGGAGTGGCCGTAGTTAGAGTAGTACTGGGGAGAGCGAGGAGAGCGAGGAAGATCCAGCTAGGTGGAGAGGAGGTGGTGG
>MU224170.1:1692556-1705376 GCA_018584345.1 Thuja plicata | reverse complement strand
TATATATATATATATATATATATATATATATATATATATATATATGATTCTCTTGTTGGTTACCTTTGTGTTCAGACTTGCGACTTTTCATTTGTACTATGATATTTTGATCTATATGAAGTGCAGTTTTGTTTTGATATGATGTGCAATGCTTTTACTTTCTATATGTATGTTCTATATGATTAGATGATGAGATATATATGCAATGTGCTTCTAATATGCAGACTCGTATATGAATGATTTTACTTTTTCTATGATACTGACATATTATGCAGGATGGTGTAAATGAAATGCCTATGTAAATGAGATATTTTGCGGATGCATGTGATGTTTATGCTTTATCATGTATGCAAAATTACCATGTATTTTTCATTATCTGATGCACCATATGGAATGAATGCAATCTATTACGCACAAAATATTATGAGTAAAGCATGTGTTAGTTAGAAAGAAGTTAGTTTGGATAGATGTACTCTGAGATTGATCTTTATGGAATGGAATGATAGAAATGTTTCTCTTTTTGCTTTTTTTGGATTGATATGATCTGATAGATAGGAAGAATGCCCCAAGTCGCTGCCCCTGTTCCAATAATTGTCATCATTGCATCCTTTTTGTATTTTCTGATATTTCGAAAGAGCGTCGAATGATCCAGGTCACATACTACCTGGATACCCCCACGACCTCTTGATAGCAGAAGGAGTAGAGAGATTGAACAGAAAGAGAACCATAGTGCCCCCAAATATTGACCATCTAGTTTCATCTATGTTCCCTATTTGAAAAGGAAGAGAGACAAAAGCATCCAGATATTGACCATCTAGATACCGCTTGTCCTTTGAATTAACCTAAAACAAAGAAACCAAGATAGAACTCATATGTCTCCAGAGTCCATCTGGATAACACACTGAGCTCTTGATTTCTGAAAAGGGAAAGACAAGAAAACAAGATTTAACTCCTACGCCCCTAGAGTCCATCTGGATAGCATTGTGAGTTCATGTTTGCAAACATAAAGGGAAAGACCATAGAAGCCAAGATAGAACTCCAAAACAATTCAGAGTCCATCTGAATATTGCTGTGAGCTCTTGATTCTATAAAGCAAACAAGTAAAATAAAAAGAGAAGGAATGTCCAATTCTTTCCCAGGTTTAATCTCAGATCGTGGAATTGCGCGGCTACCAGATAAGTGACAGCACCTACCACATTTATCCTAAATCATCATGGCCCTGAAATCAAAGTGAACATTCAACAGACAGCAATCAAAGAAAATAAGTCATGATCTATCATAGCTACTCTCCTCACATGGTGGATCCTGGAGTACCATAAGAATGTAACCCTGAAATATAGACTGACATCTGACTGACTTGACTGACCTAGTCAACGTTTTTGCATGGTTCCTCGATGCAGTGGATCTCTTGATTGGTCAACTCTTTGGGTAGGCTTGTTTGGTGGGATTCGATTGATCGTGTTGGTAGCTGATTAAGCTGTGTCAGATTGGCCAAATGCTTGTTTGCAAAGCTCATGATTGTGACAGTAATGATTGATAGATTGGATTGTTTTGATCGTATTGGCAGCTGATCAAGCTGTGTTAGATGTGCCCAATGCTTGGTCGCAAAGCTTACGATTGTGACAATTTGATTTAAGATTTTGATTTGATCAATTTGGCAGCTGATCAAGCTGTGTCAGATGGGCCTAATGCTGATTTGCAAAGCTAATGATTGTGACAATTGATTGACTGGGTGTGCTTACCCCTTTCTGTTTTGATAACCGAGTTGGTTTTATTGCTTGGGATTTTGTAATTTTTTGAATGTTTTTTATGAAGATTGATTTTCTCTTGATTTTTGATCTTTTTAGGATTTTTGATCTTTTTAGGATTTTTGATGATTTTTTGAATTTTTAGGATTTTTAAAACTTTTGGAATCGCCCCTAGTCTGGTGGACCAATAAGTAACCATGGGTAAGTGCTTTGTGCTCATGGTGGATTGTGCTAGTGGATATAGCTTTGGATAGTCAGTCTTGTCTTTTGAAGTGGGCTCAAGCCTTTGGAACTCATTGATGGTGAAGCCGGTTTTGAACACTTGGCACCTGTTTGCCAGGTTTTCACCAAGGTACCTACTCAATAGCGCCTGATTGCCAGGTTTTCACTGAGAGAGTGACGTTGTTTTCTCTTTACTGTTTTGCTTCTTTTTTTTAATTTTTTTTTTGCCAAGGCGCCTGATTGACAGGTTTTCACCAAGGTAACTTTTGTATTTTTTGATTTTTTTGGTATTTTCTGGATATGTAGATAAATGCCTTAACCATAGAGACCTTTAAGGGTAGAACCTCTTCAGGTGCATGTTGCTGATGTAACCACGGAGCTGATCTTCTTCTGGTGTTGCTAGTATGAATGCCCCACTTTGGGTAGAGCTTATAATGACATATGGTCCTAACCAGTTAGGCTCAAATTTTCCAGGTTTGACTCGTTCTACTTGATTCTTCTAGTTTTCCATGAGGACAATGTCTCCTACCTAAAATGTTCATGGCTTTACCTTTTTGTGATAGTTCCTTCTAAGGCGATTCTAATAGCCTTGTAAGTGGTCAAAAGCATGTTGCCTTCTTTCATCTAGCAACTCTAGTTCACTGAGCCTTGCTACTCTATAGTCTTCACCAGAAACTAGGTTCTTCAATGATATCCTCAGGGATGGGATTTCCACTTCAAGGGGTAATACCGCCTCTATTCCATAGACTAGGGAGAAAGGAGTTTCCCCCGTTGGTGTTCTCACACTAGTTCTATATGCCCATAATGCAGGACTAAGCTGTAGATGCCACTCTCTCCCTGATTTGTTCACTTTTTTCTTCAGGATCTTCAAGATTGTTTTATTTGTAGCTTTGGCTTGTCCATTTCCTTGAGGGTAGTAAAATGAGGAGAAACCTTGTTTGATACAGAACTACTCACATAGGTCTTCAACATCCTTGTTTTGGAAAGGGGTACCATGACCCGTTAGGATTGTTTGGGGGATCCAATATCGACAGATGATGTGATTAAGAATGAACATTACTATCTTTTTTCTAGTGATGTAAGTGAGGGGAATTGCTTCTATCCACTTTGTGAAGTACTTTGTTGCTACTATGATGTACTTATGTCCGTTTGCTGAAGAAGGTGTTATCTTACCCACTAGGTCAAATCCCCACATTGAAAATGGTAATGGTGATGTGATGGGATTCAATTCCTGAGCTGATGCATGGATGAGGTCTCCATGAATTTAACACTTTTTACACCTTTACACATGCTTGTGTGCATCTGTCTCTATTGTTGGCCACTAGTATCCCGTGCAGATTATTTTCTTAGCTAAGTTGTTGCCACCTCTGTGGGTTCCACATATTCCTTCATGTACCTCGTACAAAGCTTTCTGGGATTCCATGGAGATGAGACAATGTAATAATGTTCCATCAAGACTTCATCTATATAGAGTAGTAGAGAGGATTGTATACCTAGATGCTTGGCTGATGAGGGTTTTTCTTTGGTTTCTAGACAGGTTTGGGGGTAAAACATTGTTTTGGAGATAGTTATAGACTTCTTGGTACCATGGCAATTCAGGACCAACAAGGACACACGTTTATTCTATGATAGATGCTTGATGTGATGGCACCAAGAGTTGCTCCACTAGAAACTAGAATTTGGTATCATTGCCTGGCATATCAATCAGTGATGCTATGGTAGCCATTGCATCTGTTGCTTTGTTTTGCGCTCTTGGAACTTGCTCGAAGAGAATGTAATGAAACTTGGTGCATAGTTGTTCCATTTGTGCTTTGTAAGGTATCAGCTTCTCATCTTTGGTCATGTAATCATTGTTAACTTGGCTAATGACCAACTGTGAATCACCAAAGACTTTCAGGTTCTTGATTCTCCATTGAATGGCTATATTTAGACCGATGACCAATGCTTCATATTCTTCTATGTTGTTGGTGCATTGGAAGTTGAGTCTAAAAGACTTTGGAATTGTATCATGATCTGGGGTGATAAGCACTATCCCTACCCCTACTCCATGGTTTGTACATGACCCATCAAAATAAAGTTGCCATATCTCGATCACTGGTTTTAGTGTCATAATAGATTCATCAGGAAAGTCAGAGATAATTGGTTGGTGGTCTTGAATCGGTGCCTCTGCTAGTTGATCGGTGATCACTTGTCCTTTGATATCCTTTCTGTCTACATACTCAATGTCAAACTCGCTTAAGATCATTACCCATTTTGCCAGTCTTCCAGTGAGCGCTGCTTTGCTTAATAGGTATTTGAGAGGATCTATACGTGCAACCAATTTTGTTTGATGACTCAACATGTAGTGTCTTAGCTTTTGAGAAGTGAACACAACTGCCAGGAATGACTTCTCTATTGGTGTGTAGTTTAGCTAATATCCAACCAACATTTGGCTTAGATAGTAGACGGCCCTCTCCTTCCCTACATCATCATGTTGTGCCAAAAGGACCCCTAAAGCTGATTCTGTTGCTGAGATGTATAGTAGTAATGGTCTACCTTGCACTGGTGGTACCAATATAGGAGATTTAAGAAGGTAGTCTTTGAATATCTGGAACGCTTGTTCACATTGTTCTACCCATATGAACTTGATGTCTTTATGTAATAGATGTTGGAACGGGTGGCACTTGTCTGCCAGTTGAGCTATGAAGTGTCTTATTGATTGGATCCTTCCTTGTAACCCTCATAGTTGTCTCAAGTTTGATGGTGGAGGCATGTCCAATATTTCTTTGACCTTTGCTAGATCCACTTCAATTCCTCTGTGTGATACTATGAACCCTAGTAATTTTCCCGCTGTGACACCGAATGCACACTTTTTTGGATTTAGTCAGACTTTGAATTCCTCCATTCTATAAAAGATAGGTCCCAAAACTTTTAGATGATCCTTTCAAAGGATGGACTTTGCTAGTATGTCATCGACATAATCTTCCATTGTCTTATGAATGAGATCATGGAATATAGTGGTCATGGCCCTTTGATATGTTGCTCCGGCATTCTTTAGATCAAATGGCATGACATTCCAACAATAAGTTCCCCAAGGACATGTGAAAGCCATTTTGTGTTGGTCCTTTGGTGCTATCCTTATCTGGTTGTAACCTGAAAAGCCATCCATCATTGATAGCATTTTGTGCCCTGCAGTTAGGTCCACTATCATGTCAATGTTTGGTAAAGGAAAGTCATCCTTGGGACATGCTATATTTAGATCCCAGAAATCTGTGCAAATCCGTATTTGACCACTATGTTTCATAACTGGTACAAGATTTGATATCCCATCTGCATATGGTATAGGTTTGATGAATTTAGCATCCAAGAGCTTCTTCAGTTCTGCCTTGACTAATAACGCAATGTGCGGATGCATCTTTCTTAGCTTCTGTTTGATAGGTTTTGCATTGGGTAGCAATGGGAGATGGTGTACCACCAACTCTGGGTCTAAACCTGGCATATCTGAGTAAGACCATGTGAAATTGATCATTCTTTCCTTAAAGAAACTAATGAACTATTATCTCTCCTCAGGGGTGAGAGATTGTGCCAAATAGATGTTCTTTGGGTTCTTGTCATCCCCCAAGTTGATTTCTTCTATCTCCTCAGCTAGTAGTGATGATTTCTCCTCTGTTAAGGGGAGGATTTCTCTCTTTCCATCTTCTAACACCTTTGTGAGGTTTTCGCTAGAGGATACATCTTCTTTTAGCTTTTTATTCTTTTGCTCTTTTTCCTTTTGTGGACTGGAAAGAGTAGCTTCCTCCCCGAAGTATACTGCGCTGTCTAGGTTGATAGAGAATCTTTCCTTGTGATCTCCTGACGGAATGCCTTCCCTTAGTCCCATAAAATGATCTATTGCCTTGTCATTTTTGAAAACATCAAGATCAGGTGGTCCCTGTTGATCCCACTCTATAAGATTAGAGTGTACAAGACATACACTTTCACTACTGTATGGCTTTGGTTGACTGAATGGGACCGCAGATATGGTGCCTACGAAATTGGACTGTGATGAGGATGCACCACTTGAGGTCTGATGAATGATATGTTTGTCTATACAGGGTTGTTCGGTAATGGTCAGTTTTTCAAACAGGTCTGCTAGGTTTATGATAATATCTACTTGAGGGAAAAAGTAAGGGATTGATGGTTCAGAGTCGTGGAGGGATTGCCACTCATAATCATTGGAGTCAGTCTCAAAGGAATGTTCTTCCAATGTCTCACTTCCTTGGGTATCATCGATTGTTAAGTGTAGGTTTATTCAGGATTGTGTGGATCCCTCTTCAGCAGGCAACAACTACGCTAATATGTTTCTTATTAAGACATGCTCAGTGTTGTGCCCCTGGTACATCTGTGCTATTTGCGCGTGATTGACTTGAATGTCTTGAACCACAGGACTAGTGCTTTGTTGTCCATAGCCCAAACCTCTAGTGTTTCTTTGGGTTGGTGGGATAGGTAATTAATATATGCCCTGTTGCCTTGCCCCCAGTCTGGTTGTACCATCGTACCCAAACCTTTGTATCATTGTGTAACCATTGCCATAGTTTGCCAAAGGTAAGGGTGGCCGGACTGTCTCAGGAGTGTCTCTGTATAACCAAGCATTAATGTTTTTCTCAAAAGGATTCTCTTCCTCTATGCCCCCCATCGGACAAAGGTTGTGGGTGGACATCTAAAAAGTACCAGTTGCTGAGTTTCTATTGTAATGACAGGTGGTGGCATACCGTGAGTTCTGGGGCTCAAAGGCATATGCGTGATTGTGAAAGCCTCTTCATATCTATATTTACCACATCCTTTGTCGGTGATGGATATCTTACTTGCTTTTTCCATGACATCTTTAAGATCTATTTTTGAACTGGATGAGACGGTTGCATCTTGATTAATGACTATCTTACCTGCTGCTCATGTGACATCCTTGGGATTTGAGTCTGAAGAGGAAGGGATACTTGCATCCCGGTTTGATGGTACTTGGTTATCAGTGCTGATTTGGACTACATTGCAATATTGGAAGGGATTGGGATCTCCTATGATAATCTCCTCCCCTTGGTGAGGGAACTTGATGCATTGATGATATGTTGATGGTACAGCTTGCATTTCATGTATCCACGGTCTCCCTAATAACATGTTGTATCCCAATTCAAGGTCTAAAATTTGGAAGGGTGTGTTTTTTACCACAAGACCAATTTGAACAGGTAGAATAATAATTCCCTTAGAGGACCTTTCCTCTTCATCATATGCTCTGATATTTATCCTTCAGGTGACATCAATGCTTGATTCAGAATAGCCTAGTTGCTTGATTAATTTTAGAGTACAAATGTTTAAACCAGCTCCACCATCAACAAGGACTCTATGGACAGAGCTTTTGTGGATTTGGATAAGCAAGTGTAGAGGATCATTATGCAGGGGCTTATGCAGTGGTACATCATGGTCTGTGAATGTGGCATGTTTGTTAGCTGCTATATGATTGACCATTGTTTGGAAGCTTTCTGGTGTTATGTCCCTTGGGACGAATGCATTTTGAAGTGATTGGTCAAGTGCTATTTTATTTTGCGGAGATATGCGCAAGAGGTCAAACATGGATATTTGGGCAGGTGTGCACTTTAGTTGGTCCACTATGCTTGTTTGTGGATCCAAGTTTGCTATAGGGTTGTCTGATGTAGTAGCTAAGGATGGTACTCCTTGCAAGATGACTCTAGCATGACGAGTGGTTACAATGCAATTATTACCTTGGTCCCTGATGGTGATTGCGGCCACATGATTATCTGAAGGATTCAGGCAAATTATGACATTATCACTATTGGCGTATGTATAGTTAACTTTATTGGTTTGTCCACCAGACCCAGAGGCTTTTCCTTTGTTGTGATCATGGAAGGTATCATTAGAAATGGTGTGATCAATTGTGCCTTTATCTTGAGTGTTCGTCACATCGATGATCCCTGTGTTAATGAGATCTTGGATAGCATGTTTCAAACAGTAGCAGTTGGCTGTTTTGTGCCCCTTGACCCGATGAAACTCACAGAAGTCTTTGTCATTGTACCACCTTGGTTTGTTTTCCTCTTGTTCAAAGTCTCTGATTTTTGGGAGAGTGATGGTGTTTGATTGTATCAGCTTACGTAAAGCAGATTCTATTGGCTCTCCCAATGGTGTGAACTCCCTTTGTTGGAATTGAAACTATGGTTTGCATTGATTCTGCTGTTGATTGTTTGACACAGTGGCTGCTTGCACAGGGGGAAGTTCGTTCTGGATGTATGCTTGTTGAGTGGGCCCTGTGGGGTTTTGGTTTACCACAAGTGCACCTTGCAGTGACACCTTGGGTTGTGCGTAGTTGACAATCTTTGCATCAATGACACCATCGCTAGTGACATTTTTGTTTTTGTTTCACCACTTAGCTTTTTCCGTTGCATTCTTATTTGTGTTTGTTTGCGTAGGATCTGCAAGGATTCCTCTTTTGACCAAGTTCTGCTCACACCGAACTCCTCGTTTGATGAGTTGTGTGAATTTTGGTGCTAACTATAGTTCTGTTGTGAATGACATGTCTGGGATCAGATTGTCAACAAACATGACTATCAAGTCTTGTTCGGGCATGTCATATGTTATACGGTTTGTCATGTTCCTCCATATCTATAGGAATTTCACAAAGGACTCTCCATCTTTTTGTTTATTGTCGCAAAGGTCCTTGATGCTGACCTTGCGCTTGATGTTATGATGGAAGTGAGCTATGAATTTTTTAGCCAATTCTCCCCAAGATTGAATGCCATGAGGTAGATGTGAGAACCATTCCATTGTTGGTCCGGCTAAACTTTGTGGGAATAGCTGCATTAGATATGTCTCATCATGAGCGACTTCGATGCAACTAGCAAAGAACTCTCGTATACACTCAATAGGGTTAGTGCTGCCCCTATACTTGTCAAATTTTGGCACTGAGAAGTGGTTTGGGAATGGAGACATTTGAATAGAATGATCAAAGGGGTATGGGTATAAATCCTCTACGGTATAGGATTTAGTTTGCCCCTGATTCTGCATATCCATCATTTGGGTTTGAAGGGTTTGCATTTGTTGCATTAGTATGTTTGTTTGATATTGCGGCTGATGTGTGTGGACATTCCTTTGTGTTGTGGTGGGTATGAGGCTACACCTCTGCGCCCCTTGAGTAGGAACATATGATTTCATCCTAGGGACCTGATACTGATTTCCTACTAAGTGATTAGTAACCATAGGGACATGAGTAGTCCATGGGGGGTTTTGGAGTGTTTGTTGTCGTGACTAAAACTGGTTTTGATATTGCTGGGGTAGGTATTGCTGCTGCTGAGGTAGGGTTTGAAATTGGGGTTGCTGTTGCGAAGGTTGGATATGAGGCAACTGAAGCTGGGGTTGCTATTGTGGAGGTTGGATATGAAGCAACTGGAGCTGGGGTTGCTATTGCGGAGGTTGGATGTAAGGCAACTGAAGCTGGGGTTGCTATTGCAGAGGTTGGATATGAGGCAACTGAAACTGGGGTTGTTGTTGCGGAGGTTGGATATGAGGCAACGAAAGCTGGGGTTGTTGTTGCAAAGGTTGGATGGGTGTCAGAATGGGAAAAGATGTAGCTTTGGGCTGGCCTTGACTAAAAATAGGTCCTACAGAGATGGATCCTTGTGGGCATGAAGTGTTGATCCCAAGGTTAGTGTGGACGGATTGCAGCAGCAGCATAGTTTTAGAATAACTAGAGTTTGGTGGGATGGAAGGCATACTAGTGACCATAGGTGGGCTTGGTTGTGAGTTTGTCATGCCTTGAGTAGATGATGTGCTGGCTTGGGTTGGTTCATTGGTTTGATTGGATACAGTTTGTGTTGATGTGGGTAAAGTCAATGATGGAAAGATTTGTGACACAACTGATAATATCTGAGGAGTGGGAGTAGTGTTCTGACCTGCGAGAGGGTTTTCGGGCCATATAGTTGATACGCTGAATTTAGCGGGGAGCTTGACTCCCTTCTTTATTAGCATGGCCAAGTAACATTCAAGGTTCCTCTCTACAATAGTGTCAACTACTTTGGTGGAGTAGGCATCTTGTTCCACATCTTCAATCTCTTCTTTTGTGATATCTTGGAAAAAAGTTGCCCCCAGGGGGGCTCAATGAATAGAGTAGGACTAGTGTTCACAAAGGGATCATTCTCTTGCTCTATTTCCCAAGTGGGGAAACGGTTGATGTATGACTCATCTAGTTGAGTTCTAGCCATTGACCTTGTGTAAGGTCCTCCATTAGGTGTTTGAGACATAGTGTAGTCCAGGTTTTGTAACTAAAACAAGTGATATAAAGCAAACAAAGAAGAGGATCCTTTCTAAGACAAAGTGCGAGTTTTGTTTTGGACAAAGGTTATTCTAAGGACAGATTTTGATATAACTTGATCTCAAAGTGGTGATGATAAAAGATAGGATTAGCCGACCTTTGTCTTGGACAAAGTCAATTTGAAAAAGATGATGATGTTTGATAAGATGAGATCAAGATACTTTGAGTCTGAGCTTTCGAACTAACAATGTTTTTAGACAATAATTGTGCTTTACAGAGAAATGGTAATATCAAATGTTTAGAGATTCACACAATGTTCTTTGCATTTTCCTGGGATAGACACTAGTATTGAACACCAAATGAAGAAATCTTTCAAGGTTTTCAGGTTAGAACAAGAATATAATATCTCTGGTCAAAGAATGTGGTATAATTTCACCGATTGCGGTGAAATAAAAGGTCGATTGTGGTATTTTATCACACACAAGGCTTCTGATTTGCAACGATAGTTGACGTTTGAAAACCCTAGACTTTAACACGTTTGACTCATTTTGACAGTTTGAATGTTTTGTTTTGCATTTTCAAAAACTGATCAAAGGAACAAGCACAATAGACACTGTGTTTTGAGAAATGAAGATTGAGATTGTGTATGCTCTACAACTTTTTCAAGTTGCAATGTTATCACGAGGTCTCAACAATGAACAATCAGATTAATCTAGGTCAAATTGGCTTCAGAATACAATGTTATAGGCCCAATGCTTGAATGTCCGTTAGCTCACACAATAATTGTCATGCTACTAGGACATGAAGGTCTACGTCGTAGGTGCCCATTTTTTTTCCATTTCCAAGTATTGTTGTCATGGAGTGAAGATCTCTTTCACTACACAAATACCGTGGGACACATATGTTGGGAATCTTGGGGCAAAATTCTGCAACCCCTTGCACTATAATAAAATATCTGTTCAGAGGTAAAACGGGTTGGCCTCTAATTAATCAAGGTTGTAGTAAGGGTCCGTGGTGTCTCTCCAATCAGTTTGTACGTGTGTGACTCACTTAAGAGCCTAGTTGATCACGCTGGCTCCTCAGGGATATTCACCCGATCTAGACTATCATCAACACGCCTCGCCCGAGCTTGGCTAGATAAGATGAAACTTTGGTTCATGCCTTGTTTATATACCGGTCAAAAGGATTTACCGGTTTAAGGTCATCCTCCAAGGAAGAAGCACTTTCTCTGGATAGGCCTTTCTAAGAAAATAAAGGTTTGTAATCTAACAGTTTGTGCAAGTGCACCCAAAACTCAAGACATGAGGTGAATCGATTAAGCTCCAAATTTTGAAATGTGAACTAAGCTACACCACCATACAAGCACGAATGTCCAATTTTAAACTCAAAAAGTAGGTGTTGATTGCTTGTTCAATTTTAAAGCGCCAAACTGAAAGATTTTTTTCCTTTGTTCAATTTTAAACCTCACGTCAATTTTAAGCCCAAATCTGAAATATGAGGTGTGATGTGTTTTTTCAAGCACTGTTCTTTTTAAACCCAAATCAACAAATGAATTCCTTTTAGTTTGTGTTTTTTAAACAAGTTAGT
This sequence comes from Thuja plicata, assembly GCA_018584345.1. Lineage (NCBI taxonomy): Eukaryota > Viridiplantae > Streptophyta > Pinopsida > Cupressales > Cupressaceae > Thuja > Thuja plicata. The sequence continues at coordinate 1,693,547 of MU224170.1, read as the reverse complement.
GCCAAAAAAGATTATTTGCCAAAAATGAGAATATGTGAAACTTTGAAAAAAATGAAATGGTGCTTACCAAAACTTACCCTCCTCTATCCTTGATGACTTTGATCCATTCCTGCACAGAAACCACAAAGAATGTCAATTAAAAAGTAGATGGGAAAAATACATGGATCTGATATTTGCAATATTTGTTACGATTGCGGTAATCTTCCTACAACTGCAGCAAACTTTCGTCGATTGCAGTAATAAACTTCCAACTGCGGCAAAGTGAAGTCGATTGCGGTAATTAAGTTGCAATTGTGGAAAAGTGCTACCGATTGCGGCACAGATCGGACAACTGCGGCAGAATTATTGCGATTGCAGTAAACTTCTTGCGATTGCGGCACGGATCGGGCGATTGCGGCAAAATACCAAAAGTCAGAGACAAGAAAAAGGCTAGAATAACTGTGAAAGCTTGCAATCAATTGAGGTATTAAACTAGTCGATTGCGGCACAGTATGGGCGATTGCAGCAAAATTCCAGCAACTGTGAAATAGTACAGATATCAAAGAAAAGTGAGATTTTTAAATTTTCGACCGTACGGCCGTGGTTGATCAATCTATTTCTTCATCTACAAGAGATATTTGGGCTGTTGATTCACTTCAGGTTCACCAAAATGTACGCCTCTCTCTCCGATTTCCCACAGCTTTCCAAAGGCGGGGGTTAGTAGCAAAGATTCATGAATGAATGCAAATCAAGTATACAATAACTACTAAATGAATAACAGAAACGTGAGAAATAAAATGTACAAACAAGAGAAAGGAAGACAAGTAAATGCAAACCCCTCGATGCTTGAAGCTTCTATTGTTTCTCTCTACTCCTTCTGAAACACTGTTCTTGATGCTCAGTATTGGTGGGGCAGCGTCTATGACTTGAGAAGCATCGAGAATTTGATAATTGAAAAGTGTGTGTGTGATCGCAAGATGGCTTGAATGCTAGAACCAAACTGACATAGTAA
>MU224170.1:1675095-1685749 GCA_018584345.1 Thuja plicata | reverse complement strand
GTCCTCAAATTCATGATAGTTCAGAGATGATGCAAGTTCCAACATTGCTTGATTATGTTCATGCTTTTCTCTTAATTGTGCAACATTCAGAACTCCAGTAGGGGCTACATATTCTTGTTCAATATGTTGTTTAGAAAAATCACCAATACCAGCCAAGTGAAGTTTCATCAAACTTTTCCATGCAGGAAATTTATCTTTGTTAATCTTTGGTCCATCCCTTTTATACATCTTGATCTTTATCTCCAAGTACCTTCAAACTATTTCAAGAGAACAAAGCTCTAATACCAATTGTTAGAATGAATTTAGAATAACTGAAAGGGGGGGTGAATCAATTATCCTCAGGTTCAGATGTGCCCATATAAAACTTTATACCACTTCAACAACTCAGATCTGCTAGGCAGCAATAAACAACAAAAGTGTGCAGTTTACTGTACTAATGAAATAAGCTTACAGAAACTTAACAGTAAAACACAACATAAACATTCACACATTTTGAACCATGATTTAAAGTGGAAACCTAATATGGGAAAAACACCAATAACATGCTACCAAAATTTCACTCTTTTGAAGTGATGCCCTGTAAAGAGCCAACCATGTTAAAGGTTACAAAATACACTGTAAAATGTTACCTAGTTAAAGGATTTAATCATCCTATCAGGAGTGGCCTTGTTAGAGGACTTAGAAAATTCCAATATAAATGTCACCTTGTTCAAAGGATTTATACAATGACTATTAGGTCAACCTGGTTAAAGTATTTGAACTGATACAATGGTTAAAAAGTAATTAGCATGTGTGATCTGATACATACAACTTACTTTGCAAATCTAGATCCAATTTCAGCTCTAATGCTAATTCACTGAGTGGCCTCCATTTTCATCTCAAACTTTAGATCTTCTTGGAAATCCATCAAGCAATCTCTCTCTGCTTCTCTGCTTAGCCTTCTTTGCTAGGTCTTGCTAATCAATCAATTAACCATGCAATACTCTTGCATACAACTTTTCCTTCTACTTGGATACAATAGCAATAACCTCTGTAGGTTATATTATACCTCTTCATCTAGGTCAGATAGATCTTTTTCCACTTAATCAAGATCATAGATCTTAGGTTAGGTCAGATCCAACAGATCATTCCATCATTAAATTTAATTTACTTCTCCAATACAATCATTAATTAAACATTGAATCCATGCACTAATAACAGTTCCCCGTGCATTAAATGAGTGTGGACCAATCTTAATTAGCAATACATATCCCAATAAAATTAACTATGTCGGCCAGAGATCTCAAATCTCATCAATTAATAAAATAATTCTGCTCGGCTTTCTCTATCTCCCCTGGCATTTCACTGGCGCTCGACATCATCTTTTCTTTTCTTGGCATCACCATTCTCTTTTCTCGACATCGACTTTTCTTTTCTCGGCATTGACCTTCCAGTGAACTGTCAGTGAAAGATAAACAACATATCAATTTTCCAAAGTGCCAAATGATCAAGTACCCTGGTGCATACTCATAACTCAACCATTTTCTCAGTCTTCTTGTTATCCTATTCTTCAAATCTTTATCAATCAATAGATATGGTACTCAAACATATAGCAATAGTCTCACCAGTTAAGGTTTGACATCAATGACAAAATAACAATTTTCTACATTGTAGCAATCTTTCCAATAAGTAGTGCATATCAAAGATTGGGAAAATAGGATGCCTAAAGTATTATGGGCCCATAGAACCACATGGAAAACAACCATAGGTTTTACACCTTTTGATATGTTATATGGTAAAACATACATGATGCCTATTGAATTTGAACACAAAACACTTAGAAAAATAGTGGAATTGGATATGGATCTCTCCACATCACAACAAGAAAGGATACTGTAGCTAAATGCCTTGGATGAACTCAAGAAATCATTCTTGCAGCATACATAAATAATAAATAATCAACGTATTAAATTACATGATATATACATTAAATAAACTAAATTCTATCCTGGTGACTAGGTTCTTTTGTATGATTCAAGGTACAAGGACAACATGGGAAAATTGAAAACCCATTGGTTAGGTCCATAGGAAATTCCAAAGGTCTTTTAGAATGGTGTTATGCAGCACTCCACCATTGATCTTATCAAATTCAAACTGCTAGTCAACATTCATAGGTTAAGGACTTAATGTCCGTCCTTCTTCTCAGTTCTCTATCTTCATGTAGCCATAATAAATAATCCCACTTCCCATGGGAATAGATTTCTCCACAAATAAATATCTCACCTCCATACTCCTCCACTTGTCTTCCACCTCATGCAACTTTCACTTCACTCATCATATCATCGTACTTCTCGCCTGACAATATTCTTAATTATATTTACTCCTTGGAACAATGAAATCCTTACTATATTTATGAATGCAATTATGTGTAGAAAAGGTACACATGTATATTCATTAATAGTTAGATGCATTTACTTTCCATAATTTAATCAATATAAATAAGTTGCATATCAAGTATTGTCATTCTTATACTCTCCATGTGTAGACACGTGTCTTTATTTAAGTTGGAGGGAAGGGAACGTATGTGTTCATGTCATGTCTACATCAAACTTAATCCATATCCTTACAATAGAATGTCATTTCACGACTTTTAAATAAAGCTAATTTGAATTTTGATTAGAAGTGATGTGACAGTCCAAGCATATGAAATCTTTTGTTCTTGTGTTTTTATGTACTTCTTCATTATATCTCCTATTGTCTTTATTCATTTTTCCTACATTGTCTTTATTTTATTATTTTTGTATGTTTGTAAGTCTAAATTTGGAAAGGCATAAGGGTTTATTAAGAACTATGGAGGTCACAGGAAGTATAAGTTGTAGGAGGGTTAATTGGAGCAATATTTTAGTAGTTTCTAAAACTTTCAAGGCCATTTCAAGAAATTTTGAAGAATTTTCTACATATTTCCAAGTGTGAAAACTCGATACTGTCATGGGAGGTTTTCCTATTTATCATGAACCTACAGTTCATGATGCTCTTCTTTAGGACCAATTAAGCCATAATATTTCATTTGTGGCTGGTTAAACTATTTTCTTAGATTGAATAGATTCAATGAGGAGATTTCCATCGATTTTAATAATTAATTTTCTAATAGAGAGGCTAAAGTGAAGGGTTTAAAAGTCGTGGAAATAGAAGAGTGCATTGTAGAAGTAACATGGTTACCAGTAGTTGGGGAAAAATTTATTGAAACTAAGGATGCAATAAGTGCTTGAGTTGAGTTCCCTCATCCTGGGGATCCCCGTCTTGTTACAAATAAATAAGGAACCAAGAGGATTTCCCTACCACCTACATGTATTTAGGTGGCAACCTATGTAGTGAAATAATTGAATTTTGATTGGAGGAAATCATGCTTACATTCCATCTATTTCAAACTGCTATGTTGTATGCAGCATAAAAGAATAATGAATGTGCAAAACATTTTATACAATTTTCTCTCCATCAGTGCAACAGAACCCCAAAAAGGTAGGCCTTATTTTGTGTCTCATCATTGTCCTATCAAGTTATTAGCTAAAAGGTCTTTGAATGAAGTTTCCCAAATGTCTTGGAAAGAATTTTTTGGTGTTAGAAGGTTCAAAATTTAAAATGTGGGACCTAGGAGTCAACTGTTGACCCATGGGGTCATTTCAATAGAAGGGGTTGTTAAAATAATTCAAGAAGCCTCATCATCTAGAATATCACCTCTTTTAGAGCTTCCTATTATAAAAATGGTCAGCGCTCCCCTCAAGATTCATGAAAAGGGTCTAACTGCCTCCTATGGATTCTATAAGACTAGTGGTTGTATTGGATATTGATAGATCAATCTTTTGGTGCAATGATAATCACACTTGTAAAAATTGGTATTAGAGCTTGGTCATAGGTTTGAATCCCCTCAGGTAACATTGAGGGGGAGATTGTTGGAAAAATGGTCAGTGCTCCTCTCAGGATTCATAACAAGGGACTAACCACCTCCTACAGATTCTATAGTTCTAGTGGTTGTATCGGGCATTGATAGGTTGATATTTTGGTGCAACAAAAATCACACTTGTAACACTTCCTAAAACTAAGCCAAACTTTCCTACACCCTCATATGTTTCTACAAAGAAAGATCCATCAACAAACCCTACTATTGATACTTCATCTCAAACCTCAGTAAGAACTAAGGTTGCCACTAAAAAAGAAAAAAGAACAAGAAAAATAATTTGAGGGTAGGGAAGAGAGAATTAAGGAATAGGAAACTAAATAGGTCACTCCTAGTTCTTAAAAGAGAAGAAAGGAGGAAAAATATTCTCTTGTAGACACTTCACCAACAAAAAATTACCATAAGAAACCAAACAAAGCTAAATCTCCTAAAGTCGCTGAAGAAACACCTCAAAGAAGAAGTCACGAGCTTAGAGGAAAGCCTAGAAAGTTAGCACAATCAAGGAAGCCTAGTGTTAGTATCCATATTGATTTATTTAAGTCTATGCATACCACTTCTCAGGAAGAAACTCATACTTTTTAATAGTTCAAGGGAAGATTTACCACCATCCACACCTGTTGAAAATATAGACAAACCTATTGATGAGGGTGAGTCGCAAGAGGGAGAAGTAAGAGGAATTTCTTCAAGAACAAAAAAATTATTTATGGAGGAGGAACAACAATAGGACTATTTAGGCACTATTTTCCCCCTTAAAAACCATTTGGTCATAGGGTCCTTATCAGGACCCTTAGGATTATCAATCATTACATTGAATTGGTCATTACAAATGGCCATGGTTGGCCTTAAAAATTCCAATTAACCTTCATAGATGCTCTTCCATGAACCAAAAATCTTTGTGTCTTCATGTCTTTTGGTTCCCCTACACCAAAAAACTTGACATGAAGACTAATCCCCACTTATATTTTGTAGGCATTAACCTATATGAGACACTAATCCCATAGTACAGGATCAAAGTACCAACTAAACATCAGAGACACCAACCTCATCAGAATACAAGACATAAGAAATGTGGACCATCAAGGTTGAATACATATCTTGGTGCAAAAGCACTGTGGCTACAAGGGTCACTTAATGATCCTATGTCTACTAGGGTAACTATCAAGACCTAAGAAGGAGTTGAAGACCTGTGAAGACTACAGGGACTTAAAAGGTCTCAAAAAAATTGTAATTTGGGCCATTAATGCCTATGGAATGTAAGGGAGTCTCTATGTAATGTAAAGTTGCCATGATAAGGAAAATAGACCTACAAGGGTCATTATGTAATAGGAAAGGGGGTTAGTATTCTTTAGTAGGTTTGATGGAGTTAAAATCATGTAAATGAATTGAATGGTCATGAGAAACAATGTATTAAGGCAATAAGGTATAGTGATACCTAAATAGGGCATAAAACCTTAAGAGCTAATTAAGAAAGTCCATAGGTGATAGGCCTTTAAGAGTGATAGAATTATTCAAACAATGTAAGAGGGAGTCAGTAGTGTGTAGTTTTCAAAGTTGAAAACCTAATTTTTAACTTGACAAAATTCTTATATGCAATTTGTATTAAGACTTCCAAGTCGACAAAAGTATGTCAACACATGGACAGTAGGTTAATGAGAAGATAGTTGCAGACAGTTTTAACTGCTTGAAGTCAATTCCAAGGAGGTTATAAGCAGTTGATCGATCAATTAATTATGGAAAATGGTCTATTTATATGTAATAGCCCAAGAAAAAGAGTGGTGTGGTCAGGTAGTGCAGTTTTTGTAAACTTTTAATCAATAAAATAATGCAAATTTTGTGATTCACTATCTTTTTCAGGAAAAAGTCGCCTTTTTTAGTGATTTTAGTGATGGTATTGATGTCTCTTTGATAAATTATTGATTTGGGATATTATATCAGTGATTTAAATCCATTTTATATTAGAATCACTTCATTTTATTGAGTAGGGAAAAATATATCTGTATTTTATTGAAACTTGTCCTAACCCTCCAATAGGTAACCTGAGAGACAAAAGATGTGACTTCTCTCATTTTACACATGGATCAACCCTCTCATCCTGGATAGTGATGAGGAGGGGATTTAAATTTACTTCCTTGGAGGTTTCATAGCACCACGCATCAATTGGCATGTGTTTGATGGCAGGGAAGTGCGTGTACTATCACAATGAGCAACATTCTATCAATCACAGTTGAAGATTGAAGACTTGTCAATAAAGAAGAAGGATTTAGTGTCTTGGAGTCATATAGGAGTGTTGGAGGGAGATTACCCTTCATTTAAAATGCATTGGATAAGGCATGGTGCCCAAGGATAGTGTAGACTATTAAAAGTTCAGAGTTTGTGAAGACTGTCATAGGTAGGACAGTGACTTGGTAACTTGTTTTGTTTTTCTTAGAAGCTAATTTTAAGGGAAAAAAGGAATATTGTGGGTGTGTGGACAAGATTCTAAGGGGCTATATGAATACCTTGTTGGAGATTTACTTCTGGCAGCTAGTTGATTGTATGTTTGTCATTAATGACAACATATAATATATAGTAGTGTTATGTATGTACTTATCAGAATGATGTTGTCAAGCCTTGCATGGTTATATTCATGTTGTAGACATTTTTCTTATGTTTTGTTCATACACACAGACTCAAATATGAAGTTTTAGTTGTGTTGTGTAATTCTGTTAACGATAGTTACAGATTTTGGTGTTTGTCTGTACAGAGCCAATGTATTGCATTGGTTCTTGAGTTGCACCTATCTTTGAGATATGCACATGTATATTCAATATTATTTATGAGTTTAAGATAGTTATCTAAAGGCACCAAACATGTTTCAACAAGATTGCAATGTTAGAGTTAATTTGGTGAGGCCAATTTTGTGAAGCGTCGCGCCTATTCAGTTTATATTGCTCAGTTGTAATTATGCTTGCGTGGTTAGTTAAGCCGAAAAGGATGTTATGAAGAGTTGCCTAACAGGTCCCATGATCTCATACTTTGTGGAAGATACTTATAGTAGTTCATTTGTGGAGCACTAAGTGTGAATGAGAAGATAAGAGACAGAAAATGTACAGAGCAGAATATCAGTTGTGTTTCATCCATCAAGGATCTATGTGAAGAAGAAGTGAAAGATTACAATACATTGGAATTGATCAAGACAGCAGGTCTACTCTACAATTCATCATCAGATATAGTGCATATCTGTTCTACAGAAGGTTGTAGCCTTCACCATTGAAGCAGTGAGCTTTTGGACAGTGATTCCTCACCCTTAACAGGGTCACTTGTGAAGACTCCTAACAGGGTTAGACCCTTAACCAGTTCACTATACTTATTACATTGTAAAGAAAAACTCCTAACAGGATTGCAAGATCTTCTAGCAGGGATTATTATAAACAAGTATAGTTCATTGTGGATGTTAATTCCCACCGGGGTTTTTACCATTTGGTTTCCCCGTAACCAAATTGTGGTGTTTTCTATTGTGTTATCTGAATGTGCATTTACTTTATTATATTTTGGAGTTAATAAAAGAAAAGAATTAAATTAGCTGTTTACTAATTCACCCCCCCCCCCCATCTCAGTTATCCTTTGGGACTATTCTAACAATTGGTATCAGAGCCAAGTGCCTTGAAGAGAAAGCCTAACAGCTTAAGGTAGATCAGATGGCATACTGCAGAAAAGAGAGTCCTAAGTTTGATGGAGATAATTATCTGGATTGGAAGAACAAAATGATAACACATCTACAGTGTGTTGGTTTTGACATCTTTGAGATAGCCACACAAGAATTTTTTATTCCCTCTCTAAAAGACCTCTCAAGAGATGATGCTAATAGTAAACAAAAGGATACATTCACAGCTAATGCAGTTTCCAAAGAAGCCCTTATAAGTGCACTATCTGACAGTGAATTCTCTAAGATCAAAAAAGTAGATAAGGCATACACTATATGGAAGTATTTAGAAGACATTTTTGAAGGAGATATCCAAGAAAATAATGCACGTAGGAAGACATGGAAAAATAAATACAACAACCTTGAGATGTTACCTGAAGAGAACATCAGAGCCTACAATCAAAGGATAAATGAAGCAGTTTCTGGAATCAGAAACAATAGTGGAGAAATATCAGAAGAAGACATAATGGAGAAGCTGATGACTACTTTAACAACAGACTATGAAAACAAGATCAATATTCTATATGAAACCATGCAATTCTCACAAAACTTCAAGAGAGAGACTTTGATCAGTAAAATCTTTTCATTTGAGATATCAAGATTGAAGACTGAACACAAAAGTGAAACAGCCTTCAAAGCCTCAGTTCATGGTAAGAAACCTTTACACATCTCTAGAAATACTGAGAAAGAAGATGTTGATGAAGACCTAGAATAAATCATTGCCATGATTGCTAAAAGAGAAAAGAAAGGTAAAGGAAAGTATGAAGAACAGTTGCCATTCAAATGTTTTTCATGCAACAAGATTGGCCACTTTGCATCCAAGTGTCCCACAAGAGTAAAGAAATTCAGATTTGATTATAAACCAAAATATAGAAAGGAATGCTATCATGTTGAAGAAGGTGTAACCAATGAAGATTCAGGAGAAGATGAAATTGGATTCGTTTCCCTTAAAGACATGGAAAAATTGCTTGAGGAAATAAACATTGAAGATGTAAAGGAAGCACAGGAGTTAGCCCTAATTTCCAAAGTAGACATCAGAACTAATTGGATCATTGACATCGGATGCTCTCATCACATGACAGGTGATAAAGTTATATTTGTTCATCTAGACAAGTACAAAGGTGGTATGGTTAGATTTGGAGATAACACTCCCAACCCTATCATAGGCAGAGGATCTATCACCCTGGATGGAAAGAATAAGATAGATGATGTTTTGTATGTTGATGGATTACATCACAATTTACTAAGTGTTGGACAGCTACTTGACAAAGGTTATCATTTGGAATTCAAAGACAACAAATGCATCATTAGCAACAAAGAAGGAGACATGATTGCATCAGGATCAAAGACAAAAGGTAATGTTTTTCAGCTCAATTCAGATGTAAGTTGTTTTGTTGCAAAAGTGGATGACAGTTGGTTATGGCATAAGAGACTATGTCATATCAATTTTGACAATATAGTAAAGATAAGCAATGTCAAGGCAGTTAGAGACCTTCCAAGTATTGCAAAAATAGTTGACACAATGTGAAGGGAATGTGTTATGGGAAAGCATGTAAGAAGCTCTTTCAGAAGCAAGTAGAACTCATCTTAAAACAAGTTAGACCTAGTGCATACAGCTTTATGTGGTCCTACTCAAACAAGATCATACTATGGAGAAAGGTATTTCATTTTGTTTTTTGATGATTTTTCAAGGATGATGTGGGTTGCGTTCTTAAAGGAGAAGTCTGAAGCCTTTGAAAAGTTCAAAATATTCAAAGCCAAAGTTGAGAATGAATCTGGGATAAAACTAAAGTGTCTTAGATCAGATAGAGGAGGAGAATTCACCTCTGACCAATTTTATGACTACTGTGAAGAACATGGAATCAAAAGATAGTTGAGTGCACCCAGAACCCTGCAGCAGAATGGGATTTCTGAAAGAAGGAATAGGATCATACTTGATACAGTGCGCACTATGATGATTGAAGGAAAAGTTGCACACACCTATTGGAGATATGCAGTCAATACAATAGTCTATACTATCAACAGAACACAACTAAGACTAGGCGCAAATAAGACACCTTATGAACTTTTGTTTGGTAATGTACCTATAGTAAAATACTTCAGAATCTTTGGTAACAAGTACTACATCAAGAGAGATGATGGTGTTGGTAAGTTTGATGCTAGAAGCGATGAAGGTATTTTCCTTGGTTATTCTACTAAAAGCAAAGCATACAGATGTTGCAATTTAAGATTAAAGAAGATAATTGAAAGTACTCATGTAAATATTGATGAGAAGTTCATCATTCAAGAGAGATACTATGAATATGTCCCTATGATCGATGATGAACCCAGGCCTAACAGTAAAGACACTATTATTGAAGAAATGTTCAATTGCATTGATGTTTCATGTAATGAACCTGAATCAAGCAAAGAAGTATCATAGATTACAGATGAGGATGTCACACCAAAAGTTTCAAAATTCACATCTAGGTATCATTCAAAAGATGATATCATTGGAGACCAGAGCAGCAGTGTTTTGACTAGATCTAAAGAAAAAAGTTTAACAGTGGATGAAGAAGTATGTTTACTTTCATAGATTGAACCCTTAAATGTTGAAGATGCTTGCAAGGATTCTGATTGGCAAAAATAAATGGAAGAAGAATTAGATAAAATAATAAAAAATGACACGTGGGAATTGGTTCCTAGACCTAGTGAAAAAAATGTGATTGGAACAAATTGGGTATTGAGGAACAAAATGAATGAAGATGGTATAGTGATCATAAACAAAGCAAGACTAGTGTGTAAAGGATATGCACAAAGGGAAGGGATAGATTACACTGACACATTTTCCCCTGTGAGCAGATTAGAAGCCATTAAATTATTCTTGGCCTATGCAACATTCAAAGACTTCAAAGTATATCAAATGGATGTTAAATCAGCCTTTTTGAATGGTGACTTGAAGGAAGAAGTCTACATAGAACAGCCTGAAGGATTTAATCTATCAAATAAACCAGACATGGTATGCAGATTGAAGAAAGCACTCTATGGACTTAAACAGG
>MU224170.1:1662753-1674626 GCA_018584345.1 Thuja plicata | reverse complement strand
CCAAAATAGAATCACCTAATGGAAATAAAGAGAATATTCAGATATCTAAAGGGAACTATAGACTATGGTTTATGGTATCCTAAATCAGAGAATGTACAACTTCATGTGTATACAAATGCAGATTGGGTAGGTTGTATTGATGACAAGAAGAGTACTTCTAGAGGAGCAGTATTTCTTGGAGATAGGTTGGTTTCTTGGGTAAGCAAGAAGAAGAATTGTATCTCTCAGTTGACAGTAGAAGCTGATTATGTTGCAGCAGCATTGAATTATTCAACAATGGTTTGGGTCAAGTAGATGGTTAAAGATTTTGGTATACAAGTTGATTATCCTATTGTTATTCACTGTGATAACACCAGTACTATCAACATGTCCAAGAACCCTGTGATGCACACAAATACAGAGCAAATTGAGATTAAATACCATTTTCTTAGAGAAAAAGCTGAAGATAACGAAGTAAAATTGGACTATGTGAGCACTAAAGAATAGTTGGCTGATATTTTCACAAAGCCTTTGTCAAAAGATACTTTTGAGTATCTCAGGAAGAATTTGGGAGTAATTCCCTCTCCTGAGTCTGATTAGATAAAGCAACAAGAACATCAGTCCATAGTGACTGATGAATGGTTAACTACTCTACTCCTGGAGTAGCACATGTGCCTAGTTGTTTATGGCACCCTTTTCCATTGATGTCAAAGGGGGAGTATATAGTAAGGGGGAGCATATACTTTTGGGGAGTATAAAACACAAACAAAGGAGCTGCAACAATGTAGAGGAATATTTGATGAGGATATTGAGAAGATTGTAAAAAGAAAGAAGACACCATGTACTCAAGATGTTTTTAATAGCATATGTTGCCATCAATGTCAAAGGGGGAGATTGTTGGAGATTTACTTCTGGCAGCTAGTTGATTGTATGTTTTTCATTGATGACAACATATAATATACATTAGTGTTCTGTATGTACTTATCAGAATGATGTTATCAAGCCTTGCGTGGTTATATTCATGTTGTAGACATGTTTTTTATGTTTTGTTCATACATGCAGACTCAGATATGACGTTTCAGTTGTGTTGTGTAATTCTGTTAACGGCAGTTACAGCTTCTGGTGTTTGTCTATATAGAGCCGACATATTGCATTGGTTCTTGAGTTGCACCTATCTTCAGGATATGCATGTGTATATTCAAGATTAGTTATGAGTTGAAGATAGTTATCTAAAGGTGCCAAATTTTTTTCAACAAGATTGCAATATTAGAGTTAATGTGGTGAGGTCAACTTTGTGAAGCGTCGCGTCTATTCATTTTATATTGTACAGTTGTAATTATGCTTGCATGGTTAGTTAAGCCAACAAGGATGTTATGAAGAGTTACCTAACAGGTCCCATGATCTCATACTTTGTGGAAGATACTTATAGTAGTTCATTTATGGAGCGCTAAGTGTGAATGAGAAGATAAGAGATAGAAAACGTATAGAGCAGAATATCAGTTGTGTTTCATTCATCAAGGATCTATGTGAAGAAGAAGTGAAAGATTACAATACATTGGAACTGATCAAGACAACAAGTCTACTCTATAGTTCATCATCAGATATAGTACATATCTGTTCTACAGAAGGTTGTAGCCTTCACCATTGAAGCAGTGAGCTTTTGGATAGTGAGTCCTCACCCTTAATAGGGTTACTTGTAAAAGACTCCTAACAGGGTCAGACCCTTAACCAGGTCACTATACTTATTGCATTGTAAAGAACAAATTCTAATAGGGTTGCAAGATCTTCTAACAGGGATTATTATAAACAAGTATAGTTCATTGTTGGTGTTAATTCCCACTGGGTTTTTTACCATTTGGTTTCCCCGTAACCAAATTGTGGTGTTGTCTATTGTGTTATCTGAATGTGCATTTACTTTATTATATTCTGGAGTTAATAAAAGAAAATAATTAAATTAGTTGATAGCTAATTCACCCCCCCNGCTAATTCCCCCCCCCCCCCCCGCTCTCAGTTATCCTTTGGGACTATTCTAACATACCTATATGGTGTCTCATTTCACTTAGGTGTGAGTGGATACATTGTAATGGTTGGTTATAGTGATTGTTCAAGAAGGATAAGTTGCCTGTCATAGTGGATAACAAGTGTGAGTTTTTCATTCAAGTGTGGGGATGTATAGTAGTTTGTTTTGAGAATACATTAAGGGTTGTAGGGGGACATTTAGAATATTCCTTTTGTTTCAAGGAGTGGTGTATCCATAGAGAATGATCCAAGTGGATAGGTCTTTGAAGGGAAGTGAAGTGTGGGTGAATTAGGACAGTCACAACACCATATTGGCAAATACGCATTGATGCATGAGTGGAAGAGTTGAAAGAGTGCAGACTTAAGATGTGGATTCTAGTGGAGGAGAATATTTTTATTGACCACTAACCTCTCCATCATATCTTCTTCCTAGTCTAATCAATGACAACATATAACATATGATCTTCAAAAAAACCACACCAAATATTTCAGATGCTACTCACACAACCTCACCCACATACTCACACATCAACCACATATTTAAAATGCACACATAAAAAAAAACACCAATAATTTACCTAGATCAATTATATATGTATTAAAATTATAATTACATTCATATTTTGGCTTGGATTTGATTAGCAAAGTTCGTAGGCTCAACCTACTAGAGGCACCAACCCCTGGTTCTTTTAGAGGCACAAACCCTTGAATTGTTTAGAAGTACTAACCCCTTATTCCACTTCATTAACCATTGAGATTAATTTTTAACTCACCTTCCTTATTACTATCTATTGTCCTAGTGCTTTCTTCTTTGTTTAATCACTCATAACCATGACACAAAGCCTTACTGGTGTAGGAGCAACATGGCTACAGGGATCACCATGTAGCCCAGATGGAGATCAAAGGAGGGGGAAGACAAATAAGACCATTCATGGTCACTTTCTAATGTCATATGACCTATAAGGTCCTAAAAGATATAATTTGGCCATTAAAGCAACCTAATGTTGTAAAATTCACTAAAGTGCCTAAAAATGTAATGTTGCCTAAATGAGGCCTAGTGAGGGCTAATGGCCTAAGGGGTAGAAAGGGTTTTTTTATATAGTTTTCAAGTCTTTTAATAGTTATTTTCAATTTTTTAAAGGTAATAAGACATATAGTTGTCGACTTGACAACTTAGTTGTCAGCTTGACAACCTTTTACATCTTTTGTAATTGTCAAGATTAGGAGGATAGTTGGTTAGAAGACTTTTGTAGTCGGTTTGAGGATAGTTATAAACTTATAAGGTGGTTTTTTGGTTTCCCTGGGAGGAAAAAGCATATATATCTTGTAAATAATTCCAAAAAGGGAGAAGAGGAGGTCGATGTAATAGTTTTGTGGATCAAGAAAGTGGATTTCTCTACAATTCCTTATTTTGGCTGTAGTACAGTCATCTTATTTGGTTATTTTAAGGATGGTATTGATGTATCTTTTATAAAGCATTGATTTGGAATATTTCTACATTTTATTAAGATCACTTTGGCTTACATCCTCCCTCGTGCTTAAAAGATTCATTGTAGGTGATATTCTTAAACATTTTGTTACAATGCAAATTAATGAAATCATTCTGTTTTGATTTTTTTTTTTGGAATACCATTCACATTTTAAATATGAAAAATGAATAATACTATACACACCTAACTTATACCAATTAGATGTTACCATTCTTAATAATGAAATTTTCAAGAACAATTTTATAGAATCATTGCAAGTAATATTTGGTAGAGTAAAGGAAATATTGTGTTGTTACTTGTAAGTGTAACTTCATTCTAAGTCATATTTCTTTAATTGACCAATTTTGAGTTGGATTTGAACTTGCAGAAGGACAAAGCTCACTAGGTTGGGAGGTCCAGTATCTCATGTATCAACCATTGTCCTGTTTGGTGCAATTTTTCTAGTATCATAATGGTATTGAAAGATATGACACAAACGGTGATTGTATGATTAATATCTCATATATACAATTTTTAATATACTCATTCTCTATGCCATTGTATGTGGATTTCATTGTTACATTAAATGTTGTTTGGATGATAGATACTTGTTCAACTATGATTTTTAAATAGATTGTAATAATTTCCATTATTTTTATTGAAATCAGATTTTCCCATTTACTAAAATATTTTATCATACTTATTTGTGTCTTTGTTAAATTTTTTTCTTTTAAATATGTCTTGTTATTCAATTTATTGACTCATTTTATATTGTTGAATGGATTAAAATTCTAAACTAGTTCTTCCATGTTATATTTTTTTTCCATTGAGTTTATTTGATTCTAGCTTGATTTTTGTAATTCTCAATTAGTATTCTTGTAGTTTACTAGTGGATTTTTAGTTAATTTTATTTTAATAGATAAATGTATAATTTTGAAACATAAAAATAATTGCTTATGCTTGATATTTCATTATTATATTTTGAACATGTCTAAGTCATTTACATAACTTTGATTAAAGTTGAATGACATTACTATGTGAAAGAGATGGTCTAAGTAATTAGAATAATAAGATGTTCAGTGTTTGACCCTATATAAAGTAATGCAATCAATTCATTATAGTGGTTCTTGCATAACACAAATCACATTGTAGATATACTATTCTCTATACTTAGCATACTTTGACTTTGATAAATACTTCGTAACACATTATGGTCAAGTCAAAATGTCTTCGAAAATTATCTTTTGTGTTAAAAAAAATCATAGTTACTTGTTAATGTAGGTTACTTGTTAAAGTTATCTTTCGTGATAAAAAAGATTCATAGTTTCCTTAGAGGTTAATGCGGGTTAAAAGAAGAGTGCTCTTTTTTTATACTAGCAAGTGTGCGGGTAGTTAAAGGATCAAATGCAGCCATAGAAATTTAAAAAAAATACAAGTTAATCCCTCTACAACCAAGGCTAATAAATGCAATTATAAAAGTCATGAAAAAGGACCAACAACTATGCAAAAATGTGAGATTCAAAGGAGGTAAAACACAACTTAGAGAGAGGTGAATGCATGCCAAGAAAAATCCAAATTCAATGGCAAGAGAATGCTTATTTAACTTTATAAACAACTATAATTCAAGAGAAATATGTAGATTTTCATTCTATAAACAATAACTATAAACCAAGGAAATTATGTAGATTTTCACACTATAAACTGCAATTATAAACTAAACTATTTTACTTTCATGGAAAAAAAACCTCCTATGACATGCATTATCCTTGAATATTTCTCTTAATAAAAATTGCACAATCAATCATTAGCAAGCATTCTCTAATTTAATTACTTAATGTGTGTTGCTAAATTTGATTTTTATTATTTTGGAAACTTATATATGTGTTCAGTGATGTCTTCCAACCTCATTCATTTGTACAGGTTGATCTCTTATGTTGAATTACATATGATGGTAACATTGAGGAGTACAAAGGTTGGTTTAAACTTGACTTTGATGGTGGTGCTAAGAATAAACTAGGATTTAAAGAGTAGGGCTATCCTCAAGGATCATGAGTGTGAGTTTTTGGTTTTAGGTACCCTACTAGAACCAAATCCAACAATATTGTCAAACCAAAGGGTCTAGTGTTAGGTCTAAAATTCAGCATTGACTTTAGTATTAGAAATATGATTGTTGAAGGAAATTCCTGATTAGTTCGAAATGAATCCATAAAGGTGATATCTTCAATTGGAGCTTCAAGAACCTAATTTTAAAGGCAAAGAGCCTTCTATGTAATTTTAAGATATGTTGTGCTCTCCACACAAGGAGAGAAGAATAAAATTGTTGAATGGTTAGATAATCTGAGTTTCAAGGAAGGTTTTCATCTATTCACTAAAGATAAAAATAGTATCTTGATCTTCAACTCAAAACATTTCCAAATTTCTAAAATTGTCAACTAAGGTGAATAGAATTCTTGCATGGATTAATAAAAGAGGTGTTTCTACTTTGAATTTTGGCCAATTGAGTTCCTTGGTCTTATGCTTTTTTCCCTTTTAACTACACATGGTTCAAAATGGCTCATCTCCCCCCCTCCCCCCTCAATTGTAAGAACTTAGCTTCTAGGGTAGTGTTTCATTTCCCCTTCTTTCTAGTGCCAGGATAAAGGTATTTTCTTTTGTTGATGATGAGTTTTATTTACCCCTTTTAGCTGATCTGTCCTCCTCTTAGGCAGTCTTGATGCTTTTTATAATTTCTTTGTTGGCTTCTCCATTTGGTATTTAATGATGTGTTTAGAATATTTAGATGACATCTCCTTGAACTCTTACTATGGTTTTCAGTCTTTTTTTGGTCTAATGTGCATCCAACCAATTAAATGTCACTCCCCCTTTGCAATTGGATCTTAACTCCACCAAGTGATCTCTCTCAACATTTTAGAGGATTCTATCAGCCTCTCCCAACCATCATTTTTTTTCCAATTTAGAGAGTTGATTATTCATATTGGTGGCTCCAAGTTAGATCAAGAATTGTGAAGCAATTGCTTAGCTTGTCCAATTTTGACAAAAATAAGACAAATAAGGGGTGAGGACCACATCTAGTTCCCAGACCAAAGAAAATGGAAAACATTTTTCTCTGATAAATCTCAAAGTAGAAACTAAACGTTACTCGTGATCATACTAGTCCAATTCCTTATACCAATTTTGGTCCCTTATCAAGAAGGAGTTCTATGGATGAGGTTTCCTCTAGTGTCTTTATACTTCTTTAGGAAATGAACACAAATTGGTTCAATTTATTTAAGAGATCCACCATGGAAAATCCACCACCCAAAACCTCAACATATCAATTCATGAGGTCCTTAATAATACAAATATGAAATGTCCCAAGTGCTAATTGACACAAAAAACCAATGGTAATACAATGATAATAAAATATTGTTATAGAATTAAGAGATCAATAAAAATTATCAGAATGATGTGTAATAAATTACAACAGTACAAAAAAGGGCCCTCCCATGATATATATCCACATTGGGAGGCATGGATACAAATATATCCAATTACAAATCTGATAGTCGATTGTTGATCTCTAAGTTTTGTTGATCATTAGTGTCCCACACTTAGTCATTTATCTAGGCAGTTTAGCCGATCATCACTGCAGCTGAGCTATCCAATATAGGCCGAGCTATCCAGCATAGTCATTGTCAAGAAGATTAATGGTTGCTGAGTGACTTGAAAATCAAGCAAAAGTTGATTATGTTCATGTCGAGTGCCAGAGCCTCAATGTGTCAAGCAAGATAGTTTTGACATATAAGTTTGGCATGACACAAACTTGAAGGTAAACCGTTTTGGGTTGACTTTTTCATGCATTTAATGATTTGAACAGAGTTAATTATGCATTAATTATTTGATACCAATGTGTGGCATGGAGCCAATCAGAAAATTGGAATGCCCTAGCGGCATAAGTATTTGATCCTTATCATTGATCTAGATCTAGATGCCAGATTCTTAAAGTATATAAGATTGCTTCTTTAAACCCTAAAATGTGAGTGGAGTAGGTGTACATGAGAGGTGAAGTGTATGTGTACATGAGAGATGTACAAAGGGTTATTTTGAAAGAAGAAGCATAGATCTAGCAGAGTAAAAGAGCAGTGAACAACAAAGTAAAGACATATCAGATTATTAGATCAGAGAAGATATTGGAAAGAGGATATTTGTTATCAGCATCAGAGTGCATAATGAAGGATCAGTTCTGGAGACATTCTAACCAATGTATCAAATGAAATTTCTTAACAAAGTGGTTCTAACAGACCTTTCTAAATCTCTTAGCTGAGTGCTTACTTTGTTGTAAGTTTAAATCCTTTTACAAGGTATATTATAATGATCTGTATCTCTTAACCGGGAAGACCTTTAACCAAGTAGATTACATATTATGATCAAAATTTGTAGCCCTAATAGGCACACTTTATTTTTGCAGTAGTGAAGATTTTTGTGGGTGTCATCCCCACCCCAGTTTTACCTTATTGGGTTTCTAGGTTACCAAAATTTTGTGTCTTGAGTTACTTATTTACTGTCATGGATGCTACTAGTTGATAGATCAATTTCATTTATGCATGGTTGTGGATCAGTTTTGTTTTAAAGGATAAAAGTTTTAAGATCTGATTCACNTTCCCCCCCCCCCCCCCCCCTCTCAGTATCTTTTGTTCCCATATTGTATCTCCAACTATTGGTATCACAGCACAGTTCTCCTACAAAAGGTTTTAATCAACTTGAGAGTATAAATCTTGAGATGGAGATTTACAAATTGGGTAAAGTCATTGAGAATCATAAGATTGAAATTTGGCTAGCATTACATCATCTTGAAAATACAAGATAGGAACTAAAGAAGTCCTTGCAAGCAATGAAAGATTTAGCCAAACAAATGAATGATACTCATTATCAGGAAGAAGACACTGCAAATCTATTTCAGAATGGAAACTCTACTGAGAGCGATGCAGAAATTGCAGATCTACTAGAGAAGAACAATACATTGTACGAAGAAGTCAGAAAACTGAAAAGAGAACAAGAAATGAAAACAATAAGACTATGTGAAGTAGTGGAAAAAAAGAAGAAAGTTGAAGATGACAAAGCTATGGCTGAAGAAGACAAAAGAATGATGTCTACCAGACTTGATGAAAGGACACATGAAATACAAATGATGACAAACAATCAGGTTGACATGGTGAATCAACTACTACTTGCAAATCAGGAGATCAGTAGGAAAGACATGAAAATGATAAATCTAAGATCTGAGAATAGTCAATTGAAAAATGAATTGAGATATGAGAAATAACTGAATGAAAGATTGAACAGACCCAATGAAGCTTTGAATCATTTTGAAAACTTGATGGAAGCATCAAGGAGATCTAAAGACACTTTTGGATTAGGTAACACTGAACAAAAGACATCTATTGAGAAAGGAGAATCATCTAAGATTGGTGAAAAGAGGAATGCAAAGTCAAAGAACAACAAGCCTGTATGCCATCACTGTGGAAAATCAGGACACACAGCAAACATTTGGCAAAGTAAGAATGGTAAGTCCAATCCTAAACCTACTTTCAATGGTTATTTCTTTAACTGTAAGAATTTTGGACATCAAGCACGTGAATGTTGGGAAAAGGCAAATAATGCACCTCCCACGCCTAGATTCAATGGGTATTGTTACAACTGTCAAAATTTTGGACATAGAGCACAAGATTGCAGATCTAATGCTAAACAACAATGGACATCAAAGACACAAGCAAAAGCACCAAGGAAGGGTAACACTTACATTTGGGATTATAACACATGGCATAGCTATCATTACTTTGGTGAGTATGGACATGTTCCAGAAAATTGCATAAAGACACATTTCAGAGGAAAATCTAAGAGTTGGATGAATGGAAGCCTAGTTTGATATAATTGTTTAAAAATTGGTCATACTATGAAAGATTGCAAAACAAGGGTACCTACTCCCACTGTTGAGCAGATTAGAGCACAAATGAACCAAACATGGATAAGGAAAGTAGAACCTTGCAGTAGTGAAGCTATTGAAGCCGAGGTCACCCAATCCAATGGATCAAGTGATCCCACCATCACTAATTAAGAAAATAAAGGTATGTAAGGAACTATGTTTATATCTCATATAATTTATTAGTTCCTAACATATAAAAGTGCAATAGTCCATATCTACATATGATAAGATGCATCAGGACATATTTTGAGTTATGTAGCGAGCAAAGTCAAAATGCACTATAGGTGTCGAGAAATAGTATATTTCTAATGTATTTCAAGTAAGTTTTGTTTGACGACCTTGTGGTAAGTGAATTTCATGAGTCAGCCGAGGATAGTTGTTTGGCACTCACTCAATGGAAAGAACATTTAATGCTGACCTAACTTTTGACCATTGAAGTCTATATAAAGGAAAGAGTTATTTCACTTCTTCTCACCATGCGATTAAGAATTTCATAAGAGCGATTGTGCATTTGTGAACTTGAATTCAGAAAATATTTTTGAAGATTTCTACAGGGTGTTGTCAGAAACCTCTTCAGTGGAAAGTGCAAATTTTGTCACTTGCCAAGGTACTCTGTTCATGATCCTTGAAACCCTATTTTTTGGAGAAAATAGCTGCAAGTTCTTCTACACCAGCTAAAATAATGGAGAAGGAATTGCTAAACATTCAATTAGTAAGGAGCGACACATGTGCACCTCCTAATTTCTGAGCTGTTCTTGAGAGTGCCATCAAGGGTGATCTGACCAGAGCCCTATCATCAATTCCACTAAAGGTAATTATGATCCATGATATCAGATCATGCTATATGTGTAAGATAAGTGAAGTTGGAGATCACAAGCTTAGATCATCTTACAAAAAATTATGCACAGACAGAGCCCTAAAAGATGAACACAAACACTTAGCCAAGAAAGGGTTAACTCATGCCCTAGACTTTCCGAGAGAGTTCAGAATGGAATGGATCAGAATTATTCTAAGTCATGTACATGACATGAACATATGGATGGAAAATGGACTAGTCAAGGTAACAAGAGAGATCATTCATCGAGTAACAGGTTATCCAATTCTAAATGGGAAGAAAACTATTGTTGGAAACAATTGTTTAATTGTGTATTGTCCTTGATGTTACACAAATGTCATATTAGTCATTAGACAGAGTCTACCAAGCTCAGACGGTAAGAGAAGCTATCTACAGAGTCTACCCAGCGCTCCAGAATACTATACCGAGAAGTTAGTTACTACCGAGCTCACTCGGTCGACAAAGGAAATTCAGTCTCTACCGAGTCCACTCGGTCATCAAAGAATATGTGAAGGAAAGTCAGTCTTTACCGAGTTCACTCGGTTACCAAAGGATTTTCGCAGAATCTGCAGTGTTCACTGAGCATCAGTTGGTCAACACTGGAATATCATTTTTGGACTGCGTCGGCCTGCGAAGGATTTTATTTGTGAAATGTTTGTACAGCTGACCAATGTAATATCTATTAATTGAAACTTGTAATTGGGCCGACTTGATAACCTAAAGGGTATATATGAAAGATCAAGTTGCAAATTCAAGAAGTGTGAGTGAAGTGTGGAAATATGAAGAATATGATATGCAGAAGGAATGTGCAAATTCTGATGAAGGATTAGAGATATCCTTGAGGTGCTGCAAAGATATATTTGATCAGTAAGGATCTATTGGAGCAGAACAGAGATCTGTATGTTGGAAACAATTGTTTAATTGTGTATTGTCCTTGATGTTACAAAAATGTCATATCAGTCATTAGACAGAGTCTACCGAGCTCAGATGGTAAGATAAGCTATTTACAGAGTCTACCAAGCGCTCCAGAATACTATACCGAGAAGTTAGTTACTACCGAGCTCACTCGGTCAACAAAAGAAATTCAGTCTCTACCGAGTTCACTCGGTCATCAAAGAAAATGTGAAGGAAAGTCAATGCTTACCGATTTCACTCGGTCACCGAAGGATTTTCACAGAATCTGCAGTGTTCACCGAGCATCAGTTGGTCAACACTGGAATATCATTTCTGGACTACGTCGGCCTGTGAAGGATGTTATTTGTGAAATGTTTGTGTAGCCGACTAATGTAATATTTATTAATTGAAACTTGTAATTGAGCCGACTTGATAACCTGAAGGGTATATATGATAGATCAAGTTGCGAATTCAAACAGTGAAAAAGAGTGAGAAGTGTGGAAATATGAAGAAGCGTGTGCGAACAAGGATATGATACACAGAAGGAATGTGTGAATTCTGATGAAGGATTAGAGATATCCTTGAGGTGCTACAAAGATATATTTGATCAGTAAGGATCTATTGGAGAAGAACAGAGATCTGTATCAGCAAGATAAGTTGCATTTAATTCAGGTCACTTCATTGTTACTTTCTAGCCATTGTAGCAGTGATACCG
>MU224170.1:1633072-1656779 GCA_018584345.1 Thuja plicata | reverse complement strand
ACAATAATAAGTTAATCTATCGAGTAACAGCAGTATATATTGAAGACATCTAAAGGACTTGTGGATTTATTTTTGTGGTAACTGATTCACCCCTCCCCTCTCAGTTACTCCATCTATATTTCCAACACTGTATCAGCAAGATAAGTTGCATTTAATTCAGGTCACTTCATTGTTACTTTCTAACCATTGTAGCAGTGATACCAAAATCTCTTAGCAGAGTTGGTCTAACAACCATTTCATAAATCCTCTAACAAGGTGACAATTCAGTTGAATTTCTCTAAAGACCTCTCACAAGGCCACTCCTAGCAGGGTGATTAAATCCTTTAACAGGGTCACACCTAACAGTGTGTTTTGTAACCTTTAACAGGGTTGGCTCCTAACAGGGCTCACTTCAGAAGAGTGAAAAATAGTAACTAGTTGCATTGGTGGTTTTCCCAAATTGGGTTTCCATGTTATATCTGGTGTTACTTGTGTTTATGCTATTTGATTTATTCATGTTAATAACTGTGAATGTTTAATAAACAATGATAAGTTAATCTACCGAGTAAAAGAAATATATATTTAAAGACATCTAAGGGACTTGTGGATTTATTTTTGTGGTAACTGATTCACCCCTCCCCTCTCAGTTACTCCATCTATATTTCCAACAATGAAATGTTATAGTAAAGAAAACATTGAAGAACTCACTGGAGCCATTTGGAACAAAAGAGGGATGATGATATTCACAATTATAGATTTGGAGCTTGATTTTTCAATGAGGGTTATAGCTCATAATTTTTATCAGTCAAGCCGACTGGATAGTGTCCCCTGCATTGCAGTCGACCAGGCTTGGAAAATTGTGAAGAAGGATCATACCTATGACCTTGTAGAGCTTCAACTAATGCAACTAGCTAAAAACCTTGCTTCAATCAGGAAGGAAAAGAATTTAGTATGCAATTTTGGATCTCTTCTCGTTTGCATATTTTTCTACATACAGAATACATTTCCTACTTTTGGAAACATAGTGTGGAAAACAAACAGACCTATCACTCAACAAATCAATGCATTTATTTAGCAATTAGGTGATAATTTTGACAATGTTATGGGAACATATTTTGTGGAATTCAAGAAAAAGATGAGATTAAGGAGTAGAATTCCCAGGTCAGTAGTTGAAAAAAATTATGAGGATGTATGTTTCCTAGTAGACACAGATTACACCTATGTGTAGGAAGTAGTGCTGAGGGTATCATGGCTGAGGCCATTACCTTATGAAGTAAACATTGATGAGACATCTGCAGCAATAACAGCTCTATTGGCAGAAGAAATGTATAGTACAGTGAAACATTTTGGAAACTATGAAGAAGCTAAGTCCAAAATCACTATGGATTTAAAGGCTTGCACTATGGAGAGGAAAAGGAATAAAATTGTCAAAAATATGAAGAAGATGCTTGGAATTTAGAGTGATGAAGAAGATGAGGATGCACCTTTGGGCTTGTCAACAGGACATGGAAGATATGTCTAGTGAAGAATAACAGGAAAGTGAACATAAAGAGGAGGTCATAGTGAAAGGTAAAGGGAAGCAGCCAGTGGTTGCTGAGGCAACTAAGAAAATCAAAGCTAAACCTAAGGCTACCCCTCCTATTTCTAACCAGCCAAGGACAATGGAATCATCTCTTGTGCAGACAAAAAAAGTATATACAAAGAATAATGCTAGGGAGAGCATCTCAGGGAAGAGAAAACAAGTTGAAACCAACACTGTGTAGAGCCAACCTGCTAAGAAAAGACCAAGGAGGAAGCTATAATTGGATTTTGAAGATGATGAGGAGAAAAATACGGATGTACCAAGAAACATACACATAGCATCACACAAACAAACAATCAATATTGATGAGGTATGTAATAACATTAGAGGTTCAACTGGATTAGCAGGATTCAAATTTATCAAGTATGAAAAATAGAGTATAGTAAACAAGCATAAGATTCAGGAGGCATTAATAGATATGATGGGAACATTCAAAATAACACCTGTAGAGATAGGAGACTATGTCCCTGTATAACTATATGACATTTTGTCTCTAAAATGGCAATATGCTTTAATGACTGAAAGACAAATAAGGGAAAGAACATTAGCTAAAGTCATTCCTGACTTAAAAAAGAAACATATATTAAAATTCATTGAAGAATATCAAAGGAAGTTTGTTCCCAAACAAAGAGCCTATGAAATTCTGAGGAATGATGTTGAAGGTGTAGTACAATAGAGCACTAGAATATGGAAGGAAGTCTTTGGGTTAATTACTAAGAAGACTGATGAGAAAGATGAAGTCAACTCAGAGCCGAAGGAAATGGAGAAAGAAACTGATACTAAGCAGGCAAAAACTGAAATAGAACCCCAAAAGGAAACATGTGATGAACAAATTATAGATTTGATAATGGATAGTCCCATTGACACTACACTTGGAGAAAACAGCAATGTGGATGTCGAGGATCAGAATGAGCCGACATACACAAGTATTCAATTGCCTATTCGGTCAACTGAGGTCGAGTCAGAGAAATAAGGAGAAAAGGAGGTATTAAATCCACCTATTTTAGAGGTTGTACAAATAGTTTTAGAGAGTGGTGATAAGATGGAAGTGATTACAAATAATCCTATAGAAAAAGAGGCTATACAAGTGTTGGTTGATCTACCACACATTGCATCATCCACTCCCACTGTACCTTAAATAGGAAGTGTACTTGATCAGTAGGTAATCTTGACTCAGATGAAGGAAGCAAGTGAAATTAATACTAACAAAGGTAAAGATATCACAGTTCCTGAGCTGAGTATCAGTTCTTTAGAACTCAAAAGGAAGAAGTCACATAAGAGGAAGTCACCAAGTCTAAGTGTCACTTTGGATGAAATGATTGTGATTCCTAAATAGGATACAGATAACTTAACATATGAGCAGATTCAGACTCTACAAGACCTTTTGAAGAGGAAGAAGAAACAAGGGGAAGTGAAAAGGGAACACCAACAAAAGAAAGTATTACATGAAATGAAAGATATTTTTGTTAATGCTTTTGATATAACAGGTATAAATGAACAAACATCAATTTTGGAACAGTTAGTCCATATTGTACAGAAAGTAAATGATGAAAATATTGAGGCAAAGGAGAAGTTGCTACAGTGGTCCGAGAGAAAGTTTGAGAACAAAGTTTTGGAGAAGATATCAGCAGAGATTGCTATCAAATAGGTTGAACTTTCATCTCTTATTAGTATTCATGAAGAAGTTGCAAATAATTTCTATTCCTTGTATAAAAATTTATGTGATGTAGAATTATTTACCAAGGATAACCAACAACTTATTGAGAATTTTCAACTATCCTTGAAGTGAACAAGGAGTACATTGAGTATGGATGCTAGTTCTAGCTCCTTACATTTTGACAAGTTGACTCATACACAGAGGAGATTAGTCGAGATTATGGTTGAAGATGGAAGAATAAGAGAAAAGTTAATAACTATTCAGACTGCCTTAATACCTCATCTGGAGGTTATACAGAAGGAACTTAAAGTTGCAAAAAAATTAGTCAAGAGGGATTCTCATCTCTCTACAGCATATAGTTTGGTAAGTCTAGTTGTCGAGCTAGAAATTAAGTTACAAGTCATGAAGTTTGTAAAGGATAGTTGTGATACAGCATTTGCACTAACATTACAGCTTCATAAGTCATTTTTGGATAAGTATGACTTAACTCCTACAGCTGTCAGTAAAAAAAACAAGGGGGAATCAGATAAGGAAATAGATAAAGATGTGCAGAATCAGGCATGTATATTATGTAGGTATGAAGTATAATCTTAGGGGGAGTACATAGTGTACTTAGGAAAAATTTTGTGGACATAAAGAAATGATAAGTGTGTTTTTGCCACTAATATCAAAGGGGGAGATTGTTGATCTCTAAGTTTTGTTGATCATTAGTGTCTCACATTTAGTCATTTATCTAGGCAGTTTATCCGATCATCACTGTGTCTGAGCTATCTAATATAGGCCGAGCTATTTGGCATAGTCATTGCTAAGAAGATTAATGGTTGTCGAGTGACTCGACAATCAAGAAAAAGTTGATTATGTTCATGTCAAGCACCAGAGCCTCAATGTGTCAAGCAAGACAGTTTTGACATATATGTTTGGAATGGCACAAACTTGAAGGTAAACCATTTTGGGCTGACTTGTTCATGCATTTAATGATTTAAATGGAGTTAATTACGCATTAATTATTTGATCCCAATGTGTGGCATGGAGCCAATCAAAAAATTGGAATGCCCTAGCGGCATAAGCATTTGATCCTTATCGTTAATCTAGATCTAGATGCCAGATTCGTAAAGTATATAAGATTGCTTCTTTAAGCCCTAAAATGTGAGTGGAGTAGGTGTGCATGAGAGGTGAAGAGTATGCGTACATGAGAGATGTACAAAGGGTTATTTTGAAAGAAGAAGCATAGATATAGAAGAGCAAAAGAGTAGTGAACAGTAGAGTAAAGACATCAAATTATTAGATCAGAGAAGATATTAGAAAGAGGAGATCCATTATCAGCATCACAGTGCATAAAAAAGGATCAGTTCTTGAGACATTCTAACCAGTGTATTAGGTGAAATATCTTAACAGAGTGGTTCTAAGAGACCTTTCTAAATCTCTTAGCCGAGTGCTTACTTTGTTGTAAGTTTAAATCCTTTTACAAGGTAGATTGTAATGATCTGTAGCTCTTAACCGGGAAGACCTTTAACTAGGTAGATTACATGTTGTGATCAAACTTAGTAGCCCTAATAGGAACACTTGATTACTGCAGTAGTGAAGATTTTTTTGGGTGTCATCCCCACCCCAGTTTTACCTTATTGGTTTCTGGGTTACCAAAATTTTGTCTCTTGAGTTATTTATTTACTGTCATGGATGCTACTAGTTGATAGATCAATTTAATTTATGCATAGTTGTGGATCAGTTTTGTTTTAAAGGATAAAATTTTTAAGAAATTATTCACCCCCCCCTCTCAGTATCTTTCTTTCCCATATTGTATTTCCAACACCGATGTATATTGAATGCCTCCGACTCAAAATCGTAAAACTCCCAAAAATGTTACAAATTCCTTTTTCCACAAAACGGTAGACTCACCACATCATCAGCTTACTTAATAATAAGGTTCATTACATAAATCCAAGTTGACCATTGCATCTTAGTGCAATATATTCTCTTTTATAATAACTTATGTTATTAGATGTATAAAATTGTATTATTCAAGCTTATATATACTATAACCATACAATCCATTGGAATTACTACAAATTCCAATCATCTAATAAATTTTATTATCGAAGTGAACTTGTAAAATCTTTTTTTCCCAATGTTGTGCTCCAAACATAGAAGCCATTAGTGTAACTAGGATAAGATTATTATGATTGATCTTCAAATAAGATTTAAGGTAACATTGGATAAATGAATTTTGTATGCAAGAACTGGAACCCCCTTATAGTGATGATTCTTCTCAAGGATCGGTAGGTATCGGCAAGGTAATGATTCTTCTCAGGGATCAACACATATAAGTCTTTCATGCCTTACATGAGATTGTTACAAAAAAACATCAATCGGAACTTGATGGTTTACATTGAATTGTTTGTATGTTTTTTATTGAATTGTTTATAGGTTTGTATGGTTTACATTGAATGGTTTATATGTTTTTTATTGAATTGTTGTATCCTCTAATAACTTGAAGCATTTGATGCCCCAATAAAAGGAAGACAAAGAGATATACATATGAACATCCTTCAAGTATGACTTGGAGCATTGGATGCGCAAAGACAGGAAGAGAGATACAAACAAACATTGTCTCTCTCTTCCTATCTTTCGAGCATCCAAAGCTTCAAGTCATACTTGACATCATCAGTTTGGTTGACAACTTCAATATTTTTTCTTCAACAACATGCTCGGAAGAAGCCATCTATCAGCGGTTTGGATATATTCGAAGCCAGGTAATTTGACTAAATTAAGTTTATATTCTTGTAATTTGGTTGGTGATATTGGGTTGTAACCATGAGTATGAACATGACTAATGACTGTGTATGAGAAGGAAACATATAAGGACATTGGAGGAGTGGACAAAGGTATGTTTTTAAGGGTATAACATTAATGAGATTCTTTTGCAGGAAGTAAGCCTAATGGGTGAATTTGATTATGATTAATCTTCATATTATAAGATGTAAGCTAACATTGGATAAATGAATTTTGTATGAAGGAATCAGAGGCCCCTTTGGTGAGGATTCTACATAGTGTACACAAAGGAAAGGTGGTGATTCTTCTCAAGGATCGACAGGTATAAGTCTTTCGGGCCTTACCAAGTAGCTAGGAATAAAGATATCAGGGCTCAAGAGACCAAAATAATTGGTCTCAGTCTTTTTGTCCATATAACTACCAGAAATTTTTACCTTTCATTAGCTCATCATTAGTGGGGGACTGAAGGAATTTAACAGATAATATTTTCATTATAACATATCTTATTTTAGTTGAGGTTGCATGAATCTCTATATGTATTTCACACACCTTGTGGACTTCGAGGACCTCCATAAAGAGGCATCTCCTCCTTTGGCCTACATTACAAGTTCTAATAGAGCCATATATTTTCTAACATGGTCTTAAGTGTCAACTAGAAAAAAACATTCAATAGGGTGAACTAATTGAGGTGGGGGATGTGAAGAATTTGACAACAGAAAGGCTTGAAGATTGATGACATGAGTTAGAGGTTTTGATCTTGTAATAGGTATTAAAGCCTCTAAAATAATCTATAAGGAAACAAACAGGTGCACTAGGCATGACCCAGGGGTGTGCAATAGATTCAAGCCAAACTAGATGCAATCAGTTATCATTATCAAAGGTTGATAAATGATTGTATCTAGTTAGACTTGAATGCATTCCACACCTCTAGTTCATGCCTAGTGCACCTATTGTTTCCTAATAGATTATTTTAGGAGATTTTATTACCTATTACGAGATCAAAACCTCAAACTCAAGTCATCAAACTTCAAGCCTTTATACTATCATATTCTTCAAATCCCCCACCTCAATTAGTTCACCCTTTTGAATGTATTTTTTTCTAGTTGACACTTAAGACTGTCTTAGAAAATATATGGCTCTGTTAGAATTTGTAATGCATGCCACAAGAGGTGATGATTCTTTATGGATGTCCTCAAAGTCCATAAGTGCACAAAATAGATAAATCATGCAACCTCAACTAAAATAATATAAATTACCATGAAAATGTGATCTATTAAATTTCTTAATACCCCTGACATTTGATGAGCTAATCGAAGGTAAAACATTTTAGAAATCACATCAACCAAAGACAGGGACCAATTATTCTGGTCTCTTGAGCCCTGATATCTTTAGTATAATAAGGTGTTGGAATTTTGACCCCCCTTACATCAGGCTTCCAGGATGCACCGACATGGATATTGTACTCATGATGGCATCCCCATCAAAAATTATGATGGGGGGAAATTTTTCTCAATGGTAGGTTTCAATGAGGATGCTCTATTTGTGAACGCATCCCCATCAAAGATTTTGATGGGGGTTGGGTTTGGTCGATGACCTTTTCTAATAGGGATGTTATACTTGCGATGACATCCTCATCGATAATTAAGATGGGGGTTGGGTTTGACCGATGACCTTTTCCAATTGTGATATTGTACTTGCGACGACATCCCTGTCAAATATTGTGACAGAAGCCAGGTTTGGCTAATGACCTTTTCCAATGGGGATGTTGTACTCATGATGGAATCACCATAAAAAATTGCAATAGGGTTGGGTATGCCTGATGAAATTTTGTGATGTGGACACTGTAGTTGCAACGACATCTACGTTGAAGATTGCGATGGGGACCAAGTTTGGCCGACGACCTTTACCAATAGGGATGTTGTACTTGTGATGACATCACCATAGAAAATTGTGACGGGGGTTGGGTATGCTCAATGAAATTTTGTGACATGGATACTGTAGTTGTGATGGTATCTACATCAGAAATGAGAACTCATTTGATGGTGATTGAACAAACTTTCTTGATGAATTTTTCATCGCAATGGCGAAAACTACTTTGGTTGTTGCAATTAATGACGCCAAAATGCTAATGACATTATGCGACAGTTGGCTGTCATAATTCGGATGGTTAGCCATCAAAATTTGGCACCAGATGTATTAGTGATTTATGTGTAAAAACCAAACTAGGAAACACCATAGATAAGCTAATTATCATGAAATGAAAACACCTATTAGGGTGACACTGATTAAGGTGATTTATATAAAGGTTCACTATTAGTTTTGCTCACTACAAGTTGGGCTAACTACCATTAAATATGAATAGGCTCACTCTCCATACACAAAGGCTCACTACCAATTATAAATAGGCTCACTGCCAATACAAAGAGGCTCACTACCAGTAAGTATGAAAAGAGATTGAATTCACCATTGATATCACCAACACTCTGCTACTCACACAAGTAATACACAAATCTCATGAAATAGATTCACAATCACTTCGCATACAAGAAATGCATAAGCCAAGAAAACAACAAAAGTCCTTGCCCTTATTATACTGCTTGATGCCACCAACTATGTCGGCATTTGTTTTTGAAATAGGTCACACCAAGACATTCCCATAGTGGTAATGAATGAAATGTAAACCACCTTGACCAATAGAACTTTCCTCATAGAAAC
This sequence comes from Thuja plicata, assembly GCA_018584345.1. Lineage (NCBI taxonomy): Eukaryota > Viridiplantae > Streptophyta > Pinopsida > Cupressales > Cupressaceae > Thuja > Thuja plicata. The sequence goes on along the minus strand of MU224170.1, from coordinate 1,648,077 downwards.
CAACATGTAACACCTTCTCCAAAGACATTAGTTCCAATGGTCATGATGAACACATTACATAGTAGTAGCTAAGACTGAAACACAAAAATGCTTCAAATAGGATTGAACCCAAACAACGGATCCACAATATGTTGCAAACACTAACACCAAAAGGGATAAGGATAGATATATGAAGCAAATATTTTAGTGAACACTTCTATCGACACACATACTATCGGTACAGCTACTGATACCACCAAGGCTATCGGTACACACCAACTAATACAAGAAAAAACATGAAATTGCATAGGATATGTTGACATCAATGATAAATATTAATGAAAAAAACATGAATAGCATCAAATTCACATTCTAGTACTTTGTGCAAGTTGACCCCTCCAACTTTGTGAAATATTTTTATGCTCTCTCGGCAATTTCTATGGATGGGATTTTTTTAATCTTCTAAATGGATCATGGTTGGGTGGGATTTAGTCTTTAGGCCAAATAAAGAACATGTTCTTGGTATCTATCTTACATGTATGATTGGACATGTTTTCATTGTAAAGATATATTGGGGACGGTATACTCGTCAGGATCAAAATTGGGCTAAAACTCTTTCCCATAAGTACCTCAAAGTAATTAATAGTGAATATATACCTCAATGTAGTCTATTGGGGAAGGGTTCCATGGTATGGGGCACTCTTAAAAAGATGGACAAAACTTATCAAAGAGGGTGTTTTTTGGATCTGCAATAAGGAACTAATGCTCTTTTCTAGCATGATTCTTGGGATGGTCATCCCCTGATTATTTCTCGGTTTCCTCATCTTCAAGCCCTTTGTAATAGTTTGAGTGAGACTAGTTGGAATAGGGTGGTAGATTTTAAAACCACCAAGCTTAGGAGCCATTTTCAAGTATCTTGTTGGAAAGGTTCTCATAAATGGCCTATGAGGGGTACTGAAGAGAATTGACAGGAACTAGCAGAGATTAAAGTTGGTAGACTTTGTAGTGCCCTTGAGTTTAGGGATGTTATGGTTTGAATTCTAAATCTGAAGAGAAATTTTTTTGATTCTTTTAGTTACCTAGATTTGGATAGTAAGCTTCATGGTCGGGAGGTGTGTTCAAGTAGAAGTAGTTTTGGAATAGTTTTTCTTGGCCTAAGTGTGACTCTTTTCATTGGCTAGTTGTCCATAACAAATGCCTTAATTGGGATAATTTGAGGAAGAGATTATTTCAAGGCCCTTCCATCTATGTTATGTGCAAAAATAGTGAATAAACACTTGTTGAATTTTCTATCACCATTAACCCTTTGTGTTAGTTTCTAACACCTGGATTCAGTTGAGTACATCATTTGAGATAATTGGTGAGAAATAATTTAGAATAGAGATTTCGGTGGAACATTCCTCATGTTTCACTGAAATAAGATTACAAATCTTCCACAAGACTCTAGGGCTAGATTTTGAGGAGAGGTTCCCATTATCTCCCTGAAATTCTTAATCAAATGTTCATCGGACTAAAAAGGTGGATATCGGGGTAGCACGTCATTTGTCTTACCAGTGAGATCCATCAAAGTAGAAAAAACTATTAGTAGAAAGGAAAAATGGTGTTCCAATGGGTAAATTACCCTAGTGGGTGGCATCAGTGATAGTGTTGCCAATATGCAACCCTGGTAGCTTTGATGTGTGATTTTTTTGACAAGACATCTTTGGGTCTTTCTGAAATGACCATTCTTGGGATTCTCATTGGTAGGATAGATGACAAGTTTCATTGATAAGAGTTCATAAAAAAAACATTAGTCATCAGACAAGAAAAAAATGTGTTGCCCGGTAGTCCATGTTTCCCCAATGGGATTTTGCATCAAAAGAGGTTTTGCCAATATCTAAGAGGAAGAAGGAGCATCAACATAACAACATATAGGTTTTGTTGATGAGGTTTATCAGTGTAACTCAGGGTATCAGCGACATATTTTGAGCACTGTATGATAGTGTAAATTCCCCCAATGGGGTTTGCATCAGCAATTCTCTTCTGGATATCCAAGCCACGAGGTTCATCAAGGAAACTTTGATGATCAGTAGAGATAAAATTACTCAGCTTGATGGACAATGTTATGCTGATGTGTTCTATTGATGGGACATCTCCTATGTTTCACTGATATATTTTGAATGTCGATAAGTGTAGGGATATTATTGGCAGTATTTTCTTGATGTTTCCCCAATGATTGATGGCTTTCAGCAAAAACTTGATCAAATCAATAGAGAAGGTTGGTTATCAAGGGAACTTTCCCTGATGGTCAAGTTTGTGGTCATTTTGAGCACTAAGAAACATGAATTCTCATATGGGAACCTCTCACTGATGAATAAAAAATAGAGGATTGAAGCATTAACATTCTCAACTACATCCAACGGCCTATCTGTTGATGTCGATTCATTCAATCAATGTCATTAATTTTGTATTCTCTTGGTCGATTCCTCCAATCATCTGGTGTTCATTTATGATTATTGTTGGCCTTCTAGCAGTTCCATGCCTCTTGATTGTAAATTATTCTTGAAGACATATTTCTATTTCATTAAGATTTGATCAGCATGTACTTGCATACGGATGGGTCACTCTTTTGTTATAGGGGCTTTCATTATTCCTCCTTTCTGTCACTTCTGGGATGATCTACTTGCATGCAAAGATCAAATGTTTGATCTGGTCTATTTTTCTTTATACAACTCAACCCTAGTTGAGGGTTTAACTTTGTGTATAAATTAGAGTTATACCTGAAATCTATAGAGGACAATTTTGTATATTCTTTCAGGATCTCTTCTTTCTAGTTTTGATATAGAGTTCTTCTCTATATTTTTAATTTTTTCTTATTCAATAAAATTGTTTTTTTTTTACCTATTCCTAAATCCAAGTGACTTTTATAGATTTTATGTCTTATTATTTGGATGTATTGCATCATTTGCAGTACTGCATGAGTACATTAATCTAGGTTGATCAATCTTATTTAGTGAGTACTTGTATTCCTAGTAAGGTTGTATTAATTATTGTATTTCATATTGTGATAAGGTTGATAAATATAGGGGATAGTGTAGTTCTGATGGTTTTTTTTGAGATTTAGTGTAGTAATAGGCAAAAATTAGATCAAATATTTAATCTGGTGCATCACCACATTTCCCTTTCAGCATATCCTTCTCCATTTTCCCTCAAAAGTTAGTATTTTAAGTGCACTCTGATTGTAAAGGAAGTCAACCTTCTCCAAATACTCAACCTCACTTGTCAAGTCCCACACTTGGAGGTTGCATCCATGTTTCACGAGGTTGTTTAGGTCACTAACCATTACCTAAACCAGGGCAGAAATTTTTGTGAAAACATTTTTTGGCATGTTTGGTGGGACTACATTCAAGCTACAAAGAAGTCCACAGGTTTATTGGTATTAGACAAAGGATTTCAAATTCTATGATGAGAATATAGTACTATTCTTAGCATTCTAGCGTTCAAGAGGATCAAACTCAATTACTTGGAGAATACATCTCTATATCTCAGTTCACAGACTAGATTGCTACAATTCATGCCCAGAATCCAAACAACAACATCTTCTAGAGGTAATTTTCATTTTTTCAACTCTTATTTTGAAGTTCTAGAAGAAGAAGAAGAAGAAGAAGAAGAAGTAGACTTTCTCTGTCACTAGTTAGATATTTTGAAGAAACACCTACACTATCCAAATCTCTTTCTATCCCTCCTATGATAAGAACACAACCTAGGATACCATCTTCTCAATTGAATAGATCATTATTTCAGATGGTTGTTTGTAGAAATCAAGTTTTTTCTACCTTTAAAGGTGGTATTCCTCTTATTTTGGCTCAAAGACATGATATACCAGTATCTACACTTAAGACTTTACCAAGCTTCACTAGTGAAACTTCCATTTCTCCAATAGAACACATTCAAGAAGTTTTAAATATTTGCAATATACATGGTATTATAGAGGATGATTTTGCTATCAGACTTTTAGCTTCATCGTTAAAAGGAAAATCCTTACAGTAGTATAAAGGATTGCCACATAAATCTATCCACAATTGGGATGAGTTAGGTGAAAGGTTATGCAAGCATTTGAGGATAAAAGTGATCATATATCACTTTTATAGTAGCTTACCACAATTAAAAGAGTGCCCTATGAGTTCATGACAGATTTCAACTATAGATTCCAAAAGACATGGGACAAAATACTTACTTCATTGAAACCTTCTCCTAGCAATGTTTTATTGCATTATCTTAGAGCTTTTAATAGTGTTATTTCTAAAACTCTGCAAATAATGGGTGGAGATACCTTACCAGTTGTGTATGATGTAGCTATACGAGAAAATAATTGCCTGATTCAGGGAGTGAAGTTAGCTCCAAGGCCTCCAAATCCTTTATTTTTCAGATATGAATACACATCAACCTACAATGAATCATATTCATATGACAACTACAAGTCAGCCTCTTATTGTTTCTCCACCAAATTTTACGTCTCCTAAAGAGTTAGAGGAGATCAAAACCATGATGCATGATCAACAAACCTTGGAAAAAACTATATTGCAATAGATGCAAGGCTTGGATTTTGGATTACAAAATGTAAAGAAAGATGTTATCCATCATATGCAGAGTATTGGAAACAAGATGGTAACTCTAGAGATGCAAAAAGCTCAAGGTAGTAGGCCTTATCATTCACAGACACAAAATTCTTCATTCAATAGGCTACCAAATCAGGACAAGGTTCATGGAACCAAAATAGGCTCTTGAATAATAATACCCCAGCCAGTATGAATACAAAAACAAATCCAATAAGGACACTCATTCCCCAAAACAATCTTTCTCAAGGAAAAGAGTGGTGAGCTACTTGCACTCTTTCTTGTGATTAATGTATTCTCCAAAGGGATGAGTTTTCTCAAGCTCTATCCATACAAGTGGGACCAACAATATCACAAAAATAGTATGATACAAATCAGTCTAGTGTTGGACATTAGAATCAGATGTATGGAAGTGCTTCTTATACTAATTGTCGTAAGGGATATTTATGTTGTATCAATCAAGGAGAGAATTGATGTTTCTGCCACAACCTCAGGGACATCAAGAAAGGAAACTTTCCTGTTCAAAATCAGAATAAGGAATAGAGTATCAAGAAGCTAGAGGATTCTAAGGTTTCTCTTATATCAAAAAAGGTGGATCATGAGCTTCATACAACTCTACACAACCCAAGGAGAAAGAAATCACAAGTATGAAAACTAAACTGCATCCCTTTTATATCTCTTTAGTCATAGGAGATAAAATATTTCACAACTGCATGATAGATTCAAGTGCTAGTACCTCATTCATGCCCAAGAGGGTTACTAATCTTCTAGACATAAAATATGAACCCATGACTAAGGGGGTTGTCCAACTAGATGGCACTTCTATAAATACATTAGGGTAATCAAAAGATTTAGAATTGGCCTTGCATGCATGTCCTGCAAGACATATAATTCATAAACCTCGATGCACACTTTGACATATGTTTATTGAGATATTTCACTCCCAAAATAGGTGGGTTTATAGCCTCTAATTGGTCCCATGTGTTGTTTACAACTAGATATGGCACAAATGCTTTTATAGAGGGAGAACCCTTCACCATAAACCATGTAGAGACTTACATGCTTAGCCCTGAAAACATGAACCTTACTTTTCATGATGAGGAGGAAGTATGATCCATGAATCCAATACCCTTGTTAAGGGTATTCCATATCTGATTTTGGATGAGTGGGATACCAAACTTCATGGAATAGATCTATTCAAACATATGGATAAGGCTAGGTTGGGAATCTACATCATCCATGACCAAGTTGTTGTTCAACTGAACCTAATATAGGATGAAAGAGAACAAAGGGGGCAATAGCTCAATGATCTTGTTATTTCTAGTAGGCAATATAATGAAAGTGTGGGTGATCTTTTGATGAACTCCCTGATTTATTGTTGATAATAAAGAAATCCTTCTTGCACCAACATTAATAGATAATTTTTAGTATCAAGAACATGCTAATCACTTGGAAGGAGTGTTGTTCTTTTAGGAGGCAGATGGGGTCATTCTGTTCTTTGGAGATGATAAGGATGAAGTAGTTCATCAAGATGAGAAACATGATCACATAAGAGTGTCCTCTTTTCCATCAAATTCATGTGGAATAAATCAGTACAACTATCATGATGGTGGTGGGGTAATGGTTCTTGGGTATGTCAAGAAATCCAAGATGAGGAAAAAAGGCAGCTACTTCACCAAGCCAGTTAATGGATTTGTTTGACATTTTTGTTTGTAAATAATTATACATGGTAGGGTAGATGTTTTTTATTTCCAAGAAGTGAATGATAATGAATATTTATCTCCTAGAGACAACAAATTTTGATGTTTTCCTAGGGTGCAAAGTTGCAAAGAGAATTTCAAGAATGGTATTAGAAGATGACTCCATGCCCAATGGATTGTCAAGCTACTGATCTTAATACTTAGCTGGAAAGTATCCATTTGAGTCACCAAAACTATTGAATTTCCTATCACCATTAACCCTTTGGGTTAGTTTCCATTACCTGGATTCACTTGAGTAAGTATTTTGAGCTAATTGGTGATAAATATGTCAGAACAGAGATTTTAGTGGAACATTCCTCATGTTTCCCCAAAATAAGCTTACAGAGCTTCCAAAAGACTCTAGGGATAGATTTCAAAGAGAGATTCCCATTGTCTCCCCAAAATTCTTAATCAAATGTTCATCGAGATAAAAAGGTGGATGTCGGGGTAGCACATCCTTTCTCTCACCAATGAGATCCATCAGAGTAGCAACAAGTATTGTTGGAGGGGGAAAATGACATTTTAATGGGTCAAGTTACTCTGATGGGTGGCATCAGTGAGAGTCTTGTCGACATGCGGCCTTGGAAGATCCGATGTATGGTTTTTTTGGTAAGACATCTTTGGGTCTTACCGAAATGGCCATTCTTGGGATTCTCATTGAAATGATAGAGGATTGGTTTAGCCGATAAGAATCCATCAAAAAAAATTATTTATGAGACATGAACAAAAGGTGTGTCCCGATAGTGCATGTTTCCCTGATGGGATTTTGCATCGGCAAATCTTTTTCCAATATCAAAGAGGAGGATAGAGCATCGATATAACAATAGATATGTTTCACCGATGAGGTTCATCGACCTGATTCGGGGCATTGGCGATAAATTTTAAGCAAGGTCTGATAGAGCAAGTTCCCCCGATGGGGTTTACATTGACAAGAGTCTTGTCGATATCCAAGGCATGAGGTTCATCAGGAAAACTCGGATGATCGACAGGGATAAAATTACTTGGCCCGATAGGCGATGTTATTTTGATGAGTTCTGTTGGTGAGACATCTCCTATCTTTCACTGATATCTTTCAAATGCCGATAGGTGCAAGGTGTAGACACCCAAAAATAGGCAGACTTGTGAGTTCACATTTAACTACTAATTATTCTTCTTTTTAATTAAATGGTTCTTTAATTTCTTTAATTAATCATCTTAATTCTGGTATGTCTTAATCTTTTTATCATTTAATCATTTCTCAAAATTAATTAAATAATCAATCTTATTTAATTAATTTCACCTTATTTAATTGGTCTTTATCAGTTAATTAAGTTCAATTTCTAAATTTTCATAGTTTAAATAATTATCAATAATTATATAAATTAGCTAATTATTTCTTCTCAATTAAAATAAATAGCCCAAAATTAATTTAATTCCATTTTCTAACTAATTCCTATTTAATTTTGAATTAATTATGCTTTCTTCTAGATTGAATTTTCAATTCAGTTTTAATTCTAAAATCTTCCAAAAATCAGAGAAAAACAATTTTATGAGGAATTGAAAATTCTAAAAATCAAAAAGAGCTTTAAATCAATAAAATTATTTAATTATCCTCAAAATTTGAAAACTAAAAATCATTCTTTTAATCAAAAAATCAATTGCTTTTTGGAAACTGATTTTCTCCAAATTGATTTATATTATCTTCTTTCTTTTTCTCCTCAAAATAGGAATTTATTCATCTTCACTCCATCTCTAATTATCTCAGCCATTCAATCTGCTTTCATGGGAACAATCTCAATCATCGATCAGTCTGAAATATCTATATAAACCTTCTTCTTTCTCATTTGAAAGGATCACGATTTTGAATGTTTTTAGAGCACAATTTTTATGCAGGTTTTGGAGTTAATTGTGATCAATATACATCAATCATTTAATCATATTCTCAAATCTTCCAAGTCAAACCGTTGTTAGTATAAACTTTGAGCACCATTCAAAGCAACATTTCATGAGAAGAAGAGAGAAGCAACAGAGGCTTGAATTATCTATTGGTTTGAATTTAAATTTTTATTTGATTTTTAATAGATTAGATTTCATTTTTGTTGTTTGTGGGGCTTTATGTTGATTATTAGTTCATTATTTGATTAGTTTGGTGCTATTAATCCTCTATTTGAGCTTGTGCATATTTTACCCCATACAATTTGGTGAACCCGGCGTGAATCTACAGCCCAAATATCGCTTGCAATCAACCAACATAATCCCTCAATCTCAGCCATATGGTCGAGATTCTGTCATTCATTTTTATTTTTTTATTTTTTGGGGTTTTATGTTATTTCATAATTGACGTCTGTATTTCACAATTGCAAGAGTAATTTCACAATCGTCCCATTTAATACCGCAATCGATTCTAGTTATTTCACAATTGTATTTGTAATTTCGTAATTGTTTGCTCTTTTTTTAGCTTCTATTTTGAGTAGAATTTTGCAATCGACATAACTATTTCATAATTGCCTGGATTATTTTGCAATTGATAGAAGTATTTTGAAATTTCAAGAAGTTTTCCAAAATTTCCTGTTTATTGCCACAATTGAAATTATCCTCAAAACTAAAAAAATGAAAATCATTCTTTTAATCGGAAAATCAATTATTTTTTCAAAAATGATTTTCTCTAAATTGATTTATATTATCTTCTTTCTTTTTCTCCTTGGAAATGGAATTTATTCATCTTCACTCCATCTCTAATTATCTCATCCATTCATTCTTCTTTCACAGGATTGATCTCAACTATCTACTCAATTCTAAAATCTCTATTTAAACCCTCTTCAAACCCATATGAAGAATCCAGTCTGACCCCAATTTTGAATTTCTAAGCACAATCTTTATGCAGGTTTTGGAGTTAATTGTGATCAATACACATCAATCATTTTATCATATTCTCAAATCTTCCAAGTCAAAGTGTTTCCAGTATCAACTCTAGGCACCATTCAAAGCAACATTTCAAGAGAAGAAGAGAGAAGCAACATAGGCTAAAATTATCTATTGGTTTACACTTAATTGTTTACTTGATTTCCAGTAGATTAGATTTTATTTCTGTTGTTTGTGGGGATTTATGTTGATTATTATTTTATTCTTTGATTAGTTCTATACTATTAATCCTCTATTTGAGCTTGTGCAGATTTTACCCCATACATTCTAGTGAACACAACGTGAACTTAGAGCCAACATATCACTTACAGACAATCAAAAAAATCCCTTGGTCTCGGTCCTACGGTCGAGATTCAGCAACTTTTTTTTTGGTTTTCTCTATTATTTCACGATTGCAAAAATATTTTTACAATCGATAGGTTTAATACTACAATCGTTCCTAGTTATTTCACAAATGCAGTTGTAATTTTATAATTGTCTACTTTGTTTTCAACTTCTATTTTCTACGGGTTTTTGCAATTGACATAAGTATTTTGCAATTGATAGAATTATTTCACAATTGCAAGAAGTTTGTCGCAATTGGTTATTTATTTTCGTAATTAAAATTTCAATTTTTTTGCAATGATCAGCTTCTGAAAAAAAAAACTTTAAATTATAGCATTTAAGTAAAAGTGACATAGTGTCACTTATAATTTAATTTATATTTTAAATATGTACTTTCAGGATGTTTGAGAGTGGTTTCAGATCTCTGGGAGTTAAAATGCAAAACCTAGATTTTGGAAGATTTTAAAAAAATTCGGACTTAGACAAATTTCAAGATTCAACATGCGTTACTAACCTTGTTGTTCCAGCATGTGACTCTTCAAAACAAATTGCTTGTCAATGACCCCCTTTGTTTTACTTAATCCTTCTCATGCAGGTTGGGGGAAAAGCTCAAAACTACTAATCAATGTTGGTTGCAAGGGTAGCTTAGTTGTCTTTTCCCGCTTTCTTTTCAAAATACTTCAATTTGGGCTTTTAAAAAGAGCCATGTGCCTGCCATACACACTAAATTGGAGCTTAATAACTAAACATATGTCTTGTGTATCTGGCACACTTGTGCATCTATAGAGTGGTCCTACTGTTAACATACACTATCCTCTCCCATTAGCTCTTGTGGTTGTTGGTGCAAGAGAAAAATGTTAATGACGCTCAAATTTTATTTTTTCTAGAGGGCGACCTTTGGTGGGGAGATATACACTCACCCCAAAGGAAAAACCAAGTGGTAAAAAGATAAATCCAAGCTCTTCCAAATTGTTATATAAAAGATGTAATTGTGATTAATGTCACAATCAACAAGTGTGAGTTCGTTATGCCAACAAAAATATCCTTTAGTATCTCTGTGATGTATTAAAATCCTTCATTGCAAGACGTAAAACATCTTATTTTGAAAGGACTGGGAGATCCCCCTTAATTGGGAAGATCATTTGAGCATAGCCACTTGAATGGATTGACTGCTCAGTATAATACCTTTTGCACTTAAGGATTATGCATCCTTTTGACAATGACTTTGTAACAAAACAAGCCAATTATCATACTACAAATAATATGCTGAACTCATTGAATAGTCAACCAAGGACGTAAAATTCAAATAGCATCTGTAAATTATATGCTCTAATTTGTATTAGAAGTCATCACTTCCCACTCAAACTAACAAGCTTGGAGACATACTAAACTAGGAATTGAAATGAGCAATTTAATCTAAAGCTTTGAAGAACAATACACTACGGAAGTAAACTCAACTATTTACTTAGCTACAAGAACAACCAACAGTTCTGTTACCAATGGCTGTAGGAGCAGCAGAGTCCTAGATGCTTTGAATGAACTCTAAACTAATTCCTACTGATAACTCTGATACTAGTTCCTACTGACTATGAACTACTTCACCTCCCGTGTGGTCCCCCTCGGAAGAGTAAATGGAATAAAACTCAAAGATGAAAAACTGAATATCTCATTTAATTGCAAGGCATGAACATAACATGTAACAATAAGTTTGTGTATCTTCTACAACTGAATTGCAAATTAGTTTTATAAAACTAACTAATTCTTCAACTCACAGAGTTTCAGCAGTCAACTTATTTAAAGGAAAAATTCCACTACAACCTAATCTAAGATCACTCCATCAGATGAGGATCGTAATCAATACAAAATATCTCATAACAGAATATGGCAGTTAATCAATAAATTGTCCCAGAATGTAGCACATGATGGCTCTAGATCTGTGCGTTGCATGCAACAGGAAACTGTATTGACCCAGTCCTCCCATGGAGATCTTGCAATGATGCTTCACCTAGCTCATGTGCTCTTGACTGGTTCAGCCCGAGGTCTATGGTGAGAGTAACCGACCTTGACTTCTTCAGCACCACAATAATGGACTTTAGAACTGATCCATTGATTCCTGCAAAAGGATTATCACACACATACCATCTTTGACACATGTATATATCTTTATCACTAATATTCAGAAGAAAGTATTAAACTTAATTAATTCTCTTGCAAGACATGTGGCTACAAGAAGGAAACTACCCACAAACATAGCATAGGAAAGGAATCATTCATTAAGTATATTACTTATGCATATTATAATGTAAGATTGTGAGTTCTAAGCATCATACTTCCATAACCTTTTTACCATATACCTTCCTACTTATGTCCTTTCATACATAATATATATAAAAACCATAAGTTCAAGTATCAGCTATAAGTAAACTTGTTAAAAAGATAGTAAAAGTGTTATAAAAGATGGCCATTAGATCAGCTCATCATGGATGCCCTTACTAAAGATCAAATGTTTTTAGTTTCCAAAAAAACCTCTACTTGTTGATACGGAAGGTTGGAGACCAACTAAGACATCCCACATACTTGTAATTCCTTGTAGAGATAGCAATTCCTTGGGAAGTGATGTCCCTTAAAATCTAAAGTTTGGTATGCCTAAGAAGTTTGTGTCATGGAGGGGATCCAGTACAACCAAAATTTTAAGCTATCTGCATTGAATAGTGCACTTGGATTTTATCCAAGTGGGGATTCAGTGGTATTGTCCTTGCTATCCATAGGTTTTTTATTATGTCTGATTAATCTTAGAACTACAAAATATTGTATCCACTGTGTTTACTTCTGTGGTTATTTTCAATGCAAAACCAACATCTTACAGTTCAAACAAGTCAAACATGTTAGATTCCTAGTCAATAGCCTACTGGAAATAATCAAACAACAGCTAAAACTATTTCAAATTGAAAAACTATTCCAATTGATCATTGTACCTGCAAAATCAAACCAGTTGCTAAGTCTTATTGTATGAACCTACAAATCTGACAATTCCCTTTGTATTTCCACAAATTCTTGTTCATTTCCACATTCATCAGTTCTCTACTGCAATTGTTGCTTCACTTTTCCACATTTGATCTATTTATTACCGCAATTTCCTGTAAAGTCTATTCTCACATTGCTCCAATTTTCCTGTATTCTCTAACCTGTCTTATCAGAATTTTTAGTCTGCAACCTTCGAGATCTCTATTTACAAATCTAAAAATTGTCTATCTGTCAAAATGAAAGCTACAAATTATTAAAACCATTCTATAGAATTTTTTAAACTGTCTATTTATCAAACCTACAAACTACCAAACATTTGAAATCAACAATCAAAACAACTAGTTACACACCTTTGCAATTTTATCAATGTCATAGTCATCCTCAATTTTCTAACAGGATTATATCAAAGTTGTCAACATTAACAAACCTCTCTTTTGGGTATAGTAATCATTTAGGGTTTCCAATCTAACCAGTCAGACTAGACCTCTTTTGATTTCTCCACCATCAAAATCTTATTAAAACAATCAACCCTGACTCCATGCTTCATCTAAAGCAAGAGTCTGATCAACTAAGTATTAAAAAAATTCAACTTTGAGATCACAAGAAATCAAACTCTATCCCTAATATTTTCATTTTTTAATAGGAAACAAAAATTGTTAGAAGAGGTATCACCTTTTGTCTAGACACGTCAACAATCACATCGTATCCTGTTATCAAAGAATTTGGCAAGATGCCTCTTCCATACCCTTTTGGTTAGAGGCTATACATTAGATCTCAAACAAGGAACAACCCAGATGACATAAACTTCAATACATTTCCCCCATACAAAGAAGAACAATAACCCAACTACTACAATGGCATAGAACCTTTTGTCTTTTCAAAAAATTTCCCCAAGTTAGCACATAGACAATTACAAACTGATATCCTCATGAAACAAGTGCAAGACCTGCAAACTCAACTAAACGATCTTCAAAATCAAAGTCAACCAAATTATAAAACCATAAAGGAATTATATCCCTACCCTATTGACTATATGCCTCTAATCACATCACATGTCAACGAACATCCTCTGTTTTCCTCAAATTTATCACCAAGGATTTCTCAAACAAACACAATTGCAAATATGTCATCCTGTAGACATCAATCAAGCATGATCAATAAGAAATCTATGGTACCACATGTTTAGTCAAAAAATAACTTACAACATGAAAATTTCAATATGGTCTCACCAACAAGATTTTCAAAGAAGATAAAATTCTAATCTAATCCTTTCAATCATTTGCATCAAAAACTCGTTGACATCCATCAACTTAATGTTGAACACGATCAAAATCACCTACCCATGTCTAGCAATGGCACATTCCAAAATAATCACATCAATGACATATCTTCCTCCCATGAAGAAGTTATCCCTTGAGAAGCCTCCATATTTCCCACCAGTCCTTCATCCCCTGAAGCATCACAAGAGCAATCTTTTCCATTTCCATTAAATGATATATCTATGTGCTAAAAATGTGTCACACTTATATGAATCATATATCCAAGATCACTCAAGAATGAGGTCTCAAATGGTGACTCATAGCTCTCTATTCATGGAGTGCAAAGGTGTGCGATGGAGGCCCTCAGATCGACCTAGTTTGTGCCCCTATAAGTACACCATAAAATGAGAGATTCTATATGATAATGCATGATTTTGTCTATATGATAATGGAATTAATCTATATGATAACAATGCATGATTATTCTATAAAACGAAATATGAAAGCAAAATTAATCTATGAAAGAAAATATGAATTTAATCTAAAATGCAAATGCAAAATTAATCTAAATGAATTGCCATGAATGAATGAGAGAAGAAGACAAGAAGAGAGAAGTTTCAATATCCAAGCTCAAGTGCTCAAATTCTCCTCCAAAATTGCTCTCCAATCCTGCAGCGTAACAATAAACTAAAGAATGTGTGTTTTATTTATTATTATATGAGAAGGAGAGGCTTCCTTATAAAGAGCAATGGACGGTGGAGATTAAGAGGTAAAAAAAGGAAAATAAAGCAATAGTGGAGATTAAATCTTGGTTGATCCATGTGCTTTAAATCTTCAAAAGGCAAGATCAAAGGGCTATGATTAAGAGGCAAAAAAACCCACCACTTAGGAAGATGTAGAGAAAAAAATATTTTTATTTATTTTTTATTTGATTTATTTCCTTTTTATCAAAAAGAGAGCTTTAAGTGGAGATTTTATTTATTTAAAAGAGGAATTTTCTTTTAATTAAATAAGATAAGATTATTTAATTAAAAGAGGGATATTAATTAAATAAGAAAAAATCATTTAATTAAAAAGGGATATTTTAATTAAATAAGATTATTTCATTTAAGAGATATTTTCTTTTATTTAAATAAGATTATTTCATTTAATAAAAAGAGATGTTTTCTTTTAATTAAATAATA
>MU224170.1:1619613-1633022 GCA_018584345.1 Thuja plicata | reverse complement strand
ATTATTTCATTTAATAAAAAGAGATGTTTTCTTTTAATTAAATAATATTATTAAAAAAATGATCAAACCTTAGGAAATATTGAAATAATTAAATTAATTACGATTTGATCAAGGAAATTGATTTGAACTAAAAATGTTGCAAAGCATTGATTCAGAAATTTGATAAATTGATAAATTGAAGAATGGGGGCCCATAGTTTAGGCGACCATTTTAGGGTGCATACATTTTCCCCTCTTTGACTAATGTGTGATCTTTATGGGAACACATGTAGTCAAAGAATGTAGTTGAAGTGTGAGATCGATTTGGGATCACAAAACAGTACAGACGTGTGATCTTCATGGGAACACATCAGGACAAAGATAAGTAGATTGAAAAAAAAAAAGACAAGGTCAACATCGTTGTAAATAAGTAATTGACATGTCCGAGATAAGAATCTATTAGTAATAACTGAGAGGGGGGGGTGAATCAGTGGCCTCAAATTACATCCTTCAAACATTAACCACCAATCAAATAAACCTCAGATTATTAAGTCCCTACAAGATGTATGCCATGAAATAATTATAATGATTAACTGTCTGTCAGTTTTCCTTGTCTGTCCTTATTCTCCTTGATTACCGATAAGCAGTATAACTATTTACTAAAACTCAGTAAATAAGCAGAGTATATCAATCAACCGAGTGTTAACTATGTCAAATACAAAACAATAAAGAAATAAATCATACACACATAACACATGAATTTTTAACTTGTAAACCCTATTAAGGGAAAAACCACTGGGACCGGTACCCCAAATTTTCACTCTTCTAAAGTGAGCCCTGTTAGGAGCCAACCCTGTTAAAGGTTACAAACACACTTTTAAGTGTGACTTTGTTAGAGGATTTTATACATAGAGGTTGTCACTTAGTATCGGGCATCTATTGCTACCATCCTTGAATCAGCCTCCTTCTTAGACTATCAATAGGTATCAAGAAAATCCAATGCTACTTTCATGAATCAACCTTTTTGCCACTCCTTGGGATGTACCTCAATATATAGAAGACTGTTAAGTCCTTCTCTATTAAGAGACTTGATGATTCAATAATTAAATTGAAACACTATGACCTATTCATGATGCAACTTTGAATTTCAGATGTATAGATCTATTTAAGTACATTACCTCTCTAATCAATGTATCAGTTCAATTCTTTGTACTCTACACTTTCTGCTCTGTGATGCTTTGCTTCACTGTTCATCGGTGTCTGCAGAATTCTTTAGCTCTCCTTCAACTTTATTGATCAGGACTATATGAAGTTATTCTTCATCAGTTTCTCTTCAGCATCCTCTTTCTATTCACTCCCCTTAATCCCCTTTTCATGTGATACAAAAATGAATTAAGCTTTTCTCTTATATAGACATGATATTCACTATTTCTTGATTCTTGATTCTTGGCATGAAAAACAATCTAGCCAATTTGACTTAAAGAATAACTCCTGATTTATCTCGTAGTTATCTTCTTGCCAACTGTACAAATCTTGTTTAAATCAATTACTTAACTTTGGTAGAATAAAAAAAAGAAAACAACCAGTTAAGTCTATCTTTAGCTCTTGCCAGCTAGATATTTTGTCATTTTCTGAACTCTCTATTCCGTCGGTCAACTCTTTAGTTAGTTGTCAGTGACAACTAACAGTTCCGTCGGTGTGACTCCAGTTAGCTTCGGGATCTCCATCTGTCGGGCATCATTAAATTTTTACTCATCAGGCAACTCTATTTTTAGCTCGTTAGTCATCCTATGGTTTTTCTCCATCGGGAAACACTGTCTTCTTCTCATCGAGTATCACTGTGACTTTTCTTCTTTTCCTTTACCGATGGTGTTTAGTCCGTTGGTGTTATCTGTCACTTAGTGAATACTTGACATTTATGTATTGCTGAAAGCATAACCTCTGTTCCATTGATTCTCTGAAGTCTTTGGCATTATGTACATGACCGTACAGATGATATCAAGTTAACATCAATGAAAATACAAACCATTAACTGATTTAATGCCTTGCATTATCTTCAACTTAACATTATCAAAACATTCAATCAGTTACATTTCATCAATCTCTCCCTTTGGCATTGATGGAAACATACTATATTATCACACTATACTATTTCTAATACAATATGAAACACAACAGTTGAGATTCATCAAACTACCAATCTTTTGTTTGATAACTGATAAATGTCTGAGCTCCGATAAGCTCTGGTTTAGCTTAGATTTGATTCTTCCATATTTTTGTTTACTGATGTGTTGAGTTTTCTTCTTGTGTCAATTTCTCTCCTGTGACTGTTCTCTCTTTTGTGATGTCTTTTTCTCTTTTTCTCTTTTCAGCAACTCTCCCTTTGTATAACCTTTCATACAATTTTCTCTCCATTTGGATATAAGTAATCTGATAATGGATAATTTTTCTCCTTTTTTAGAAGAATGTGATAATATGGATAATCTCTCTCCCTTTGAAAGCAATGCTAAACAAATATCTCATAGATATTTGACATTCATATCAAATAATCTTTTCTCTCCAACCATAATATATGACTTAAATTTCCCTTATCCATCAGCAATACATCAATATGCTCTGGTGCTCGGTTCTGATATATAGCTGTCTGTATATAGATGTATCTTTTGAAATTCTTTTTTTTTTGCTTGCATCAACATGAATGATATTCTGATAATATGTAGGCTGATGTAGCCTTCAGTCATATTAATGACTGGCAAACATCAGTTTGACCCGTAGTCTCTTTCTCAAGTACTCAAATGTATCCTTGGGCAGTGGCTTGGTGAAGATATCAACTAGTTGTTCTTTTGATTGCACATACTCAAGTATCACCTCTTTTGCTTAAACTTTCTCTCTCAAATAATGATACTTGATGGCAATGTGTTTAGTCTTGGCATGCATGACTAGATTCTTGGAAATATTTATTGCACTGGTGTTATCACAATAGATAATTACTAGTTTTGAGATCTTCATATGCATACCTTCCAGTAGCTGTTTGATCCATGCAATATTTGAGCAGTTTGCAGCAGCAGCAACATACTTTTCTTCTATAGTAGACTAAGAGATGCATCCTTGCTTCTTGCTAATCCATCTGACAAGTCTGTCACCCATAAAGAATGCTCCTCCAGTTGTTCTTTTCTGATCATCAAGATTTCCAACCCAATCAGCATCGGTAAACACCTTAAGTTCAAATTTGCCTTTTCTTCTATACCATAAGCAAAATTCCTTAGTGTTCTTTAGATATATTAGAATTCTTTTCAGAGCAGTCATATGTGATTCCCTAGGGCTAGCAGAAAATCTACCAATAATTCCTACTGCATATGCAATATCTGGTCTAGTGTGTACACCATACATGAGTTTTCCAATCATTGATCTATACAAAGTATGATTTACCTCTATTGTCTTGTCCTCATTTTTTAACTTGCATCTAGTATCCATCAGTGTTCCAACTGGTTTGGAATCTTCCATCTTGAATATTTTTAGGACCTCTTTGATGTATTTGAACTGTGTAATAAAAATACCTTCACTTTTTTGAATGATCTATAGACCAAGAAAGAACTTGATCTCTCCAAACATAGACATCTCAAACTCTTTTCTCATCTCATTAGAAAATGATTTGCATAGCATATCATTGCCTCCAAATATGATGTCATCAACAAATATTTCAGCAATCAAAGTGCTAGCATTAGTATCTTCCTTCAAATAAATATTACTGTTTTCACTAGTCCTTACAAATCCAATACTTATAAGATAGGAATGAATTCATTCATACCAGGCTCTAGGAGCTTGTTTCAATCCATACAAGGCTTTGTGAAGTATACATACCATGTTTCTCTTGTCTGGATTGACAAACCCTTCTGGTTGCTCAATGTATACCTCTTCTTCAAGTATTCCATTTAGGAATGCTGACTTGACATCCATTTGATATACTTTGAATCCTTTGCATGCAACATAAGAAAGTATTATTCTTACTCCTTCTAGCCTAGCAATGGGGGAAAAGGTCTCTCCATAGTCTATACCTTCTTCTTGTGCATACCCCTTGCATACTAGTCTTGCTTTGTTCCTTGTGACTTCTTCATTCTTGTTCAGCTTATTCCTGAATATCCATTTTGTACCAATGACATTCTTGTCATCTGGTCTTGGCACAAGTGACCATGTCTTGTTCTTCTCAATTTTTTCAATCTCATCATTCATAGCACTTATCCATTCCTCATTATCTAGTGCAGCATTGACAAATTTTGGCTCAAACTCATAAATTAAACAATTTGAGGTTAAAGACTTACTTCTTGTTCTTGTATCAACTTTCTTATCTCCTATGATCTGGATCACTAGATGGTTCCTTCTTACATATCTTGCAAGTACAGGTAAACCTCTTTTTGTATCAGCTTGATCATTATTTTGATCTTTATTCTGTTCTTCTTCACCTTGCACATTATTCTGATTATTATCCTAACCGTCGGTAATAGCAGTCTGACCGTCGGTTGCAACATTCTATTATTTTGGAATTAAGAATTGTTTCTCGGGTAGAGTGTTGAGTTCTTCATAGTATACAAACTTATTTTATTCCTCTGGTTCCTTTGTGCTTTCCATCTCATTCTTTTCTACAAATTCATCCATCTTTACATTTTCACTTTCAACAATTTTGTTAGAAGCCTTGATGAGACATTTATAAACTTTGCTCTTGGTAGAATACCCCAGAAAAATACCTTCATCACTCTTGGCATCAAGCTTTCCATTTCTATCATCATTTAAGACATAACATTGACTACCAAATATTTTGAAGTAACTTACATTGGGAGTTTTACCATACCATAGCTCATAAGGTGTCTTCTTTGTGTCTTTCTTCAATTGTACTTTGTTTAGTGTGTAGAGAAAAGTACTGATATATTCCCTCAAGAAGATTTGGGTAATGTCTCTCTCTATCATCAGTATTCTAGCACAGTCAACTATTGATCTATTCCTTCTCTCAGCAATCCCATTTTGCTGTGGTGTTCTTGGTGCAGAAACCTATCTTTTTATACCATGCTCATTATAGAAATTAGTGAATCCATCTGATATTAATTCTCTTCCTTTATCTAATCTCAAACATTTTAGTTCCTTACCACTTTGTTTCTCTACCATAGCCTTATACCATTTAAACATCTTGAATGCTTCAGATTTATCTTTAAGAAACATGACTGTCATCATTCTAGAGTAATCATCAACAAATAGAATATAATATCTATCTCCATAATAACTCTTTGTCCTCATTGGTCCACATAAATTAGTATGGACTAATTCTAGAATGTCATCAAATGTATGGGTTTTAATTTTGAAACTGGACTTAGTCATTTTACCTTTTTGACAATTCTTGCACATGATGTTGTCTGGCTTTGTCATCGTCGGTAAGCCTCTTACATTTCTCCTTCTGCTTATTTTCATCATGTTGTCAAAATTCACATGAAACAATATTTTGTGCCACAACCATATGTCTTCATTTCTATTCATTAAGCAAGTGGTTTTAGGTTCATTTAGATAGAATAAGTTACCTTTAGTCTGTTTGTTGTTACCAATCAGTTTTCCTGATTCATTGAAGATCTTTGCCTTCTTATTCTTAAATGCTACTCTGTGACCTGAATTATTCAGCTAAGAAACACTCAATAGATTATAATTCAATCCTTTTACCCAATTAGCATTTTCACATCAGCATTATAGTTCCTTTACCTTCAATTGGAC
The DNA here is from genome assembly GCA_018584345.1 of Thuja plicata. Classification (NCBI taxonomy): domain Eukaryota; kingdom Viridiplantae; phylum Streptophyta; class Pinopsida; order Cupressales; family Cupressaceae; genus Thuja; species Thuja plicata. The sequence continues at coordinate 1,627,293 of MU224170.1, read as the reverse complement.
AAGGTGTATCATTACCCATTCTTACTATTCCACCATTATAATATTCAAAAGTGTTAAAATTTTATTTATCACCGGTCATGTGGTGAGTACAACCACTATCTATAATCTAGATGTTATTCTTGCTAACCTTAGATATGAGTGTAGTTTCTATATACCTTTCATCTTCATCTGAATCATTCTTCATAGCTACAAATACCATCTCGATGTCTTCATCAAGTTCGGTATCAGTATCTTCATCTTTGCAAGCAACTAGGTAGCTAGCCTTCTTGCCTTTGTCCTTGTAGTCTCGGGTATCTCTTTTTTCTGATTTTTGATAACCTCTGTAATCTTTGTTATCACCTCTATCAGATTTCTTCTCAAAAGATCTGTCATTACTTCTGTCATCTTTTCTTCTGTTAGGACATCTTGCAGCAAAGTGTCCAATCTCTTTACAATTAAAACATACAAGTGGTGACTTGCCTTTGTATTTACCTTTGCCTCTCTGCATTCTTCTTGCCATAAGTGTTTCTATTTCATCTAGATCTTCTTCTTCACTTTCACTTTCACTATCTCTTCTAGATGTGTGTCTATGACTTGATTTTGTTATTCTCATAGAAGACTTAAATGTAGACTCTAAGTTTGGTAAGACACTGTTATCAAAGTTATTCATCTCAAATGAAATTAGTCTACCAATTAAACTATCAAGATTAATTGTATTGTTTGCTACTACTCTCATTTCTTGAATGGTAGAAACTCTAATAGCATATACAGGTAGTAAGGTTCTTCATATTTTACTTACCACTATCTCCTCTTCAAGTGTACCTCCAACTCCTCGTATAGCATTGACTACTTTTATTCTTGTGTTGTACTGTGTATTTTTTCTCCTTCTTTCATTCTGAGATCATCAAATTTTCCTCTAAGGATTTCTGCCTTGGCTCTCAGAACATTTGTATCACCTCCATGTACAAGCTTCAGTTTGTCCCACATCTTCTTTGTAGTTTTACAATCCTTAACATCTTCAAATTCAGCATCAGAGAGTGAGGAAGAAAGCTCTATAACCATGTAGTTGTGTTCATGCTTCTCTCTCAATTGATCTACTATCAATACTCCTGTAGGTAACACATATTTGGTATCTAGGAATTGAGTAACATCATTACCAATACCTGATAAGTGGAGTCTTATCCTACTTTTCCATGAAGCAAAGTTGTCTTTGTTCAACTTGGGCACATCTCATCTGTTCATCTTGTGATCTTGAATTAGGTCTTGAAACCTTCCTTTCTAAGCACACAAGCTCTAATACCAATTGTTAGTAATAACTAAGAGGGGGGGTGAATCAGTGGCCTTAAAATTTATCCTTCAAACATTAACCACCAATCAAATAAACCTCATATTATTACGTCCCTACAAGATGCATGCCATGAAATACTTATAATGATTAACTGCCTGTCAATTTTTCTTGTCTATCCTTATTCTCCTTGATTACCGATAAGCAATATAACTATTTACCAAAACTCAGTAAATAAGCAGCGTATACCGATCAACCCAATGTTAACTATGTCAGATATAAAACAATAAAGAAATGAATCATACACATATAAAACATGAATTTTTAACGTGGAAACCCTATTAAGGGAAAAACCACTGGGACCGGTACCCCAAATTTTCACTCTTCTGAAGTGAGCCCTATTAGGAGCCAACCTTGTTAAAGGTTACAAATACACTGTTAAGTGTGACCTTGTTAGAGGATTTTATACATAGAGGTTGTCACTTAGTATCAGGCATCTATGGCTACCATCCTTGAATCAGCCTCCTTCTTAGACTGTCAATAGGTATTGGGAAAATCCAATGCTACTTTCATGAATCAACATTTTTGGCACTCCTTGGGATGTACCTCAATATATAGAAGACTTTTAAGTCCTTCTCTATTAAGAGACTTGATGCTTCAATGGTTAAACTAAAACACTATGACATGTTCATGATGCAACTTTGAATTGCATATTTTCAAATCTATTTAAGTACATTACCTCTCTGATCAATGTATCAATTCAATTCTTTATGCTCCACACTTTCTGCTTTTTGATGCTGTGCTTCAATGTTCGTCGGTGTCTGCAGAATTCTTTAGCTCTCCTTCAGCTTGATTGATCAGGACTATATGAAGTTATAGTTTCTCTTAAGAATCCTCTTTCTATTCACTCCCCTTAATCCCCTTTTCATGTGATATGAAAATGAATTAGGATTTTCTCTTATATAGACAAGATATTCACTATTTCTTGATTCTTGATTCTTGGCGTGAAAAACAATCTAGCCAATTTGATTTAAAGAATAACTTCAGATTTATCTCGTAGTTATCTTCTTTCCAACTATACAAATCTTTTTTAAATCAATTACTTGAAATTTGGTCGAATAAAACAAAGAAAAAAACCAGTTAAGTCTATCTTTAGCTCTTTCCAACTAGATATTTTATCATTTTCTGAACTCTCTATTCCGTCGGTCAACTATTTAGTTAGTTTTCGGTGACAACTGATAGTTCCATCGGCGTGACTCCAGTTAGCTTCAGGATCTCCATCCATAGGGCATCATTAGATTTTTACTTGTTGGGCAAATTTTTTTTTAGCTCATCAGTCATCCTATGGTTTTGCTCCGTCGGGCAACACTGTGGTTTTTCTCCATCGAGAAACAATGTCTTCTTCTCGTCGGGCATTACTGTGACTTTTCTTCTTTGCCTTCACTGATGGTGTGCACTCCGTCAATGTTATATGTCACTTAGTGAATACTTGACATTTATGTATTGCTGAAAGCATAACCTTTGTTCCATTGATTCTCTGAACTCTTTGGCAATATGTACATGACCGTATAGATGATATCAAGTTGACATCAATGACAATACAAACCATTAACTGATTTAATGCCTTTCATTATCTTCAACTTAACATTATCAAAACATTCAATCAGTTACATGTCATTAGAATCTCAAGCAAGGTTTCCCCAAGCGGAACAAACGATAGGATTGATAAAGCTGAACCAAAGATTGAAGTTTGATAGGTACTGCCCCCTCGTGATCGAAATCGAAATGAGATAGAGGAGAAAAAAAAATTGATAAATTTGATCAAATCGAACTAAACATAAGGTTCTTGATGTAAGATGAAAGATATAAGGATCACAAAACCAAGGTAGATCATCAAGTATGAAAGATTATGCCCCAAGGTTGAATTAGAAGAAAAGAAGTGGGGTGAAAGAGAATGGAAGATAGAAGTTTGGAAGAGGTGTAAAGAAATGGAGAGAAGAAAGAGAATTTGCCTTAAGAAAGAGAATGCCCCAAAATCAATCAACTATTTAAGATAGAAAATTTTGATTGAGATCACGAAAAAAGATAAGGAAATGAAGATGAGAACGTGATCATAGTTGATTAAAAGTCCATAAGAAAGATAAAGGAAAAACCCCTGCAAACTCATAATGCAGCCTAAAAATGCAAACTAACATGAGGTCTAACAATGCAAGCTATATGAAAATGCAAAGGTGTACTTGCAATAGAGAAAATGTAACATAGGACTTTGTGTTCATCATTCATGAGAGAATGTTAAGGAACTTATTTTCATCATTGGGCCATTATTAACGGACATCAGAAAATCACACAATCATCACTAGTCACAAGCGCAACTATGAAGATATGAATGTGATTTATATCGGATTGCAATGTGGAAAGATTCTAACATAAGCATCAAATACATAAAGGTCAATATGACTTCACTGTTAGTTTACCCAATTTAATGTAGCAAAACCATGCTTGCATCAAGGCATAGAGGCCAGGATGACCAGAAGAACGGTTGTGCAAAAATAGTCAAGGATGAAGCCTCAAATTTCTTAAGTGTGTCAAGAGAAAAAAAAGAGACACTCAAGAGTTTCAAGACCACACCCACAAGCAGAAAGAAAATAAAAACATGCCCCATGCCCTAAGTCCTCTAGCTATGCATCACAGAGAGACTTATTAGACAAGGACACTCAACGAAAATCAATAACAGTCAGCATACAAAGAAAATATCATAACATAGCTCAAGCATTAAGTGTTGTGTTTAAACATTTAAGTGTGTTAACTGATACTGAGTTTCGATGCTAAGGATCAAATGCTTGCAAGCAGGTAAGATCGCATGACGAAACTAGGTAAGACCAAACCGATAAGTGTTGAAAAACACTCGATGTCAGGAGTTGTATTGAAAAATACAGTTGGGGTGGTGTTTAAAAACACCGTTTGTGAGATGTCCTAAAGACTAACACATCCAAGAGACCAAAGCTAACACATTTATGCTCCCTAGACAAAGGCAAAGACCAATTCCAAACCAAGGCAACAAGGACAAGGCATGATGGAGAAAGGCTAAGTGTCAAGGACACGTGCTAAGAAATAGGGGTGCAAAGGCCTTAAGTAGCACCCATTTCCAAGTTTACACCACTTGGATTTTATTACAATTTTTCTCTTTCATTTTTTTATTTTTTTCTTCTTTTTTTTAGGACTTTTTATAATTTTTTTGAATTTTTGCTACCAAGGTGCCTGTTTCCAGGTTTTCACCAAGGCACTTTTTCAATTTTTTTGAATTTTTTAAATTTTTTATTTTTTTGTATTTTTAGAATATATAATTTTTTTGAAGATACATCAAAGCGCCTATTGCTAGGTTTTCACTAAGATGATCCTTTTTTTAGAACATTTTCTGATTTTTAGAATTTTTGACAATATGTCATTTTTTTGAATTTTTTCAGGATCAATAATTATGTACAAAGGATGCCCCCAAATAGAATGGGCATCATGGATAGAACTTCTTCAGGTGAAAGACATTGATAGGATTAGGGAGCTGCTCTCCCTCTGCTGTAGACAGTAAATAAGCACCTGTCCCAAAAGTTATTGTAATAATGTAAGTTCCAAGCCAATTAGGTTCAAATTTGCCCTTTTGATCTCTATGCTGTTGATTCTTGGGATTTTCACGTAGGAAAAGATCTCCTACTTGGAATTCTCTAGGGTGAACCTTTTTGTTGAAGGCTTTGGACATGCGCTTTTGATAAACCCTTGTATTGTCAAATGATGCTTGACGTTTCTCATCTAGAAGTTCTAACTCTTGAATTCTCATGGCGCGGTAGTCTTCATCTATAACTAGACCTTTGAGGGAAACTCTAAGTGAAGGAATATCAACCTCCAAAGGTAACACTGCTTCAGCACCATATGCAAAGGCAAAAGGAGTAGCCTAGTAGGAGTACAAATACTTGTTCTATAGGCCCACAAAGCTAGATTTATCTGTAAGTGCCAATCTCTACCATTCTTACAAACTTTTCTATGAAATATTTTAAGAATGGTTTTTCTTGATGCCTCTGCTTGACCATTTCCTTATGGGAAGTAAATGGAGGACCAATGTTGTTTAATCTTGAATTTCTTGCAGAGTTGTTTAAGGTCCTTATTTTTGAACTGGCCTCCATTATCAGTGATAATCTTGGAAGGCACTCCATATCGATAGATGATATGGTTCAGAATGAATAGAGAGACTATCTTTCCCGAGGCAATAGAAAGTGGGACAACTTCTACCCATTTAGTGAAGTAATTAGTAGCAGTGATAGTAAACTTGTGTCCACCTGATGAGTTGGGATGAATCTGCCAAACAAGGTCAAAGGCCCAGCGCTAAAATGGCCAATGAGATATAGAAGGAATGAGCTCCCTGCCTGGAGCATGTATTAGGTTACCATGTTTTTGACACTTTTCACATGACTTTGCACAAGCTACTACATCAATCTACATCGTAGGCCAATAGTACCCTTCCCTAAGCAACCTTTAGGCCATGGCAAGACCATTGGAATGTCCCCCACAGATGCCCTTGTGGATGTCAACTAACGCTTGGTCAGATTCTTCCTTTTCTAAGAATCTAAGAAGTTTTCCATCTAGACCCCTCCTATACAAATCACCAGCGATAAGGAAATGGTGAGAGGAGTTTTGGGTAAGGTTTCTGCGTTCAGATCGGTTAAAGGTTTTAGGAATAATGCCATCATGAAGGTATGAGTAAATGGCACCATAACAGGATGACTTACGACCAACAAGGGTACAAATGGCATGGATTTCTTGAGAGTCGTATATAGGGTGATGTATCTCTTCCACCAGGAATTCAAATCTTGATTCATGTTTCTCTAACTGAAGGAGTGAAGAAACTGTAGCCATAGCATCAGCTACTTTGTTTTATGCTCTAAGGATTTGTTAAAACATGACAAATGTGAAGTAGTGTTTCAAGGAACCAACCATTTTCTTGTAAGGTACCATTTTCTCATGTTTTGTTTGATATTAATCATTAACTTGGTTGATTATCAGCTGTGAAATCCCATAGATGTGTAACTTTGTGATTCTCCATTCTATGGCCATCTTAAGTCCATTTTTTAAGCTTTATACTCAGCAATGTTGTTTGTACATGGGAACAATAATTTATAAGACTTAGGGATCGTGTACCCATGAGGAGAAACAAACAACACACCAGCTCCTAAACCGTTTTGCATAAAGGATCCATCAAAGAACATCTTCCATGTTCTTTCAGTCATATACATGAGGTGCTCATCTAGGAAGTCAACGTGAATAGGTGCATTATCTTGTATTGGAAAATCAGCCAATTGATCTGCTATGGCTTGTCCTTTGATTGCTTTATGCTCAATGTACTCTATGTCAAACTCTGAAAGGATCATCATCCATTTAGCAAGTCTACATGTGAGGGTGGCCTTACTTAGCAAATACTTCAGAGGATCTATTTTTTCTATGAGGCGTATAGTGTGCACAAGCATGTAATGTTGCAACTTTTGGGAAGCAAACACAACAGCAAGGCAAGCTTTCTCAATTCTAGTGTAATTAACCTCATATGAAACAAGAGTGCGACTAATGAAGTATATTTTTTTTTCTTTCCCATTTTCATCAAGTTGAGCTAGTAATGCTCCCAAGGAAGATTTTGTCATTGAAATGTATAGAATAATTGGTTTCCCTGGGATAGGAGGCATTAAAATAGGAGGATTTTCCAAGTACTTCTTGATTTGATCTATGCTCTTTTGACAATCCTCATTCCAAACACATTTGACTCCTTTGTGTAAGTTCTTGTTGAAGGGTTGAGCTCTTTCTGCCAATTGTGAAATAAATCTCCTTATAGATTGAGGACGTCCTTGAAGACTCCTCATTTGACTAATGTTTCTAGGAGGTGGCATATCCATGATTTCTTGGACTTTTTTAGGGTCCACCTCTATTCCTTTTGCTGAAATGATGAATCCTAGTAGTTTTCCAAAGGTGACTCCAAATGCACTCTTTTTAGGATTTAACCTTAGTTGAAACTGTTCCATGTGATCGAGAATGACTTCTAAATCATCTAAGTGTGTGTGTCTCTGTTTAGACATGGCCAAGGTGTCATCCACATAATCTTCCATGTTTTTATGCATCATGTCATGAAAAAGGGTTGTCATAGCTCGCTGATAGGTGGCTCCTACATTTTTTAATCCAAAAGGCATAACGTTCCAACAATAGGTACCCCATGCACAAGTGAATGCAGTCTTTTCTTGATCTTCAGGAACTATCTTATTCTGATTGTATCCAGAAAAACCATCCATCAAGGAATAAATCTCATAACCCGCAGTCATATCCACTATCATGTCTATATTGGGAAGTGGAAAGTCATCCTTTGGGCATGCTCTATTGACATCTCTAAA
>MU224170.1:1584101-1608139 GCA_018584345.1 Thuja plicata | reverse complement strand
AATAAGATTATTTCATTTAAGAGATATTTTCTTTTATTTAAATAAGATTATTTCATTTAATAAAAAGAGATGTTTTCTTTTAATTAAATAATATTATTGAAAAAATGATCAAACCTTAAGAAATATTAAAATAATTAAATTAATTACGATTTGATCAAGGAAATTTATTTGAATTGAAAATATTGCAAAGCATTGATTCAAGAATTTGATAAATTGAAGAATGGGGGCCCATAGTCTAGGCGACCATTTTAGGGTGCATACAATATCCAATGATGAGACCTCCCAAGGTCTATCCATAATAGATTTAAATGTTAATCCCTTTCATGATATAAGCCTCGTCTACAACTCATTTTTCCTAGATCCAATGCCACAATATGCTCCATTCCCATATAAACCTACTCTAGAGAGTCCCATCCAAACTCCTCTATTATGTCAAAATATTGATTTCTTCCATGAATCACCATTTTATATCCAAACTCATACCCCATTTCAAGAGGATGATGCAAAGCATGAAGAAACAAGTCCTAAATAAAATCAAGATCAAAATCCCAAGAATGACCAAACATGTGTAGTTTTTGACCAAGATCTTATCTTTCTAGAATCTCATGAATATTCCACTATCCTTGTCCATCCTATCCAAGTTGATCCCCTTCCATCCCAGGAACAAAGTTTCATTCCAAGTCTTATTGACCTTCCACTTCATATGTCTAAGCAATATCATGACATCCTACTCATTCTCCCAAATGATTCTATCCAATGTCAATGAAAATTCACTCTTAAAATTGATTCAAATGATCCCCTTCCAATCCTTATGGACCTTCCACTTCCTATTCCTAAGCAAGATCATCACATCATTCCCACTCTTCCAAATGATTCCATTCATAGTCAAGAGAAAACCACCCTTCAAATGGAGTCCAATGATCCTCTTCCAAGTCAAGATCAAAGTATCTCTTCACCTCCATGTCCACCATAAGATCTCATCATCCGTCCAGATCATCTTCATGAGCCTTCCATTCATTCATCTCCATGTCCTAATCCTCAGTGCTCTTCGCAAGATCCTATCCTACCAAATGATCTTTTCACTTCTCATATTCCACCTCAGGATCTTATTATTCCTCCTAACCCCCCTCATGATCCTAGAACATTTGCACAAGTTGTTCATGAACCTCATACTTGTCAAAGGGGTTCCTCCACTTCTATCTAGTCTAGTCCACTCCATGAACCCAATTTTCATCCAAAAGATCCTATCATCCCTACAAAAGCTAATAATGAGCCCCTTACATATAAACTTGGTTCATACAGTTTCATTATGGCTAGTATACTTCATGATCCTATCATACCTTACATACCTCCTCCACCTCAATATGGACTCACATCTTTCTATCAAAGTAACAAGTGTCCCTTTTCTAAGAAGGTCTTCTAAAGCATGGGCTATCAAGGAAAAGGGTTGGGCATCCATGGAAAAGGCATATTAGAACCCCCTTATATAATAGAAAATCCCAAAAATTATGGCCTAGGCTACAAGGCTCACACCCAAGATGTTGGTACCATTCATAAATCCTTCATTCCTTCATCTAAAAAAATCATACATTAAATCCTTCAAACCTTTCATCCATCCTAGGTCCATATATTCCTCCCTCCACTAGCTTACAATCCCTTTACACTTTCCCAAATGCAAGTCAACAAAGGAACACATCTATGAAAACCTTCCACCCATCCAAAAATCTGCCACATCATTCATATCCATCCATGAAGCCCATTTCCTTCCCAAGCAATTTGGATGCCAAGCACAAAGTCTATAAGACAAGCAATCCACATGCAGTCAAGGATCAATATGTCCAGTCGAATTGACATGTAAAAATACAGAAAATATGACCCTAAAAGAAAAAGAAATATCAAAAAGGCCACAAAGGTCCATTAAGCAAAAAGAAAAGTCAAAATTAATATGGGCTCCTAAATCTATTATGTAAGCAATGTGTTCCAAGGACCCACAAAAGAATAAAAAATCAAAATCCACGTGGATTCCTAAGCAGCTTCTTGAAGCACAGTATCCCAAAGAAAAATCCAAGTTGGCATCCAAAATTTCTATCCTTCCATCTAATCTTGCCCACCTTCCAAATCCATTTTGGGTCCTTATGTCCCAAAACTCATAACTATTCCTCCACAAAATCCAAAATCTCATTTTCTTCCATCAAATCCAAAATCTCCCTTTCCTCCATCACTCCATCACCCCTCAAGGTGTGAGCCAATGTTGATCTTTCCCACATTTCCATCCACTCAAAATCAAGTCTTCTCACAATCCCTCCATTATCAAACACATATTTTCCATCCTTCCATCCATCCTATCCAATCCTTTTCATAAACCCTTATCCCACTTCATCCAACCATCCATTTTCATCTCCCTTTAGCATTACCTTACCAAAATATTTGAGCATACCACCAAAATCTATGGTCCATTATAATATATCTTTCAAGAGCACTATCTAAGGAAAAAGATGCTTGAGTCCTTCTTCTATGTCCTATCATGAGTCTATCATCATCCCAAAAATTGAAAAAGAAAAAAAAATTGTTAAATTGATGAAAACGTGGTAAATAGGCATTTGGTAACACAAACAAAATCATCTAATAGTGAAAACCTGGAAAATAGGTGCTTTGGGCAAGTACCATGATGAAAACCTGGCAAACGGGTGTCATATGTAATATTTGAACTTCTTGCATTCTGTACTTGGGGCCAGGTTTCATCCTTATTTTCATATCCTATCATATCCTTTTTGTTTCCTCCATTATTCCTATGTCCCTCATATCCCTTATCTTTTTTTTTGGTCGGTAATAGAAGATTTTTTAATAATATAAAAGCATTACATAAAGAATTGCATAAGTTTACTTCAATAAAAACTATATCCAGCCCTTGGCTTTGAACAAGAAATAGCCAACACTTCCCATGCTTACAATCTAAAATATTATATCAGGCATTTCAAAAACTTCCCAAAATTCCTTCATTCTAGGCAACTAGATTAAATCATTATAAACCATAATAGAAAACTATCTATATGGCTATGGATTTTGAATTTACGGTATCAGCTTTAACACAATTGCAAAGATTTAAAGCAGTAGACACCAAACCGCCTACTCTTCAACCTTTTGGACTGATTATGTAGCAAGGCAATTCCTAGCCTTTCATGGCATCATTGTTCTTTCCCTCCACAGAATTGTCCCTTGTGCTTCCACTCACATTGTTGCATTCGGTTCAGCATGGCTGTGAATCTCTTCTTTGATCTTATCCCATTCAACCCTTCTCTGATCATAGTAGACATCACCACTCTCTTTTCCTACCCACCTAATGAAGGGTATCAGCCCATGCTCCCCTACTTCGACATCGTCTTCAATGTATTCATAAATGTCTAGCCCACTCCTGGCACTGCCCATTCTAAAATAGATTCCAAACCACCCAAAAGGTCTTCAACGAACAAAGCCTCCGCTACTCACTTGACTATATCCACCGACTCGCCCAATTCCAAGCCCCATGCAACCACCATTGATATAATAGCCATGTTGTCTCTGTGCATGAGAAAAAATTCTTGGAATTTTGGGCCCAGAACACCCATCACCACCTTCACCATTGGGTCTATCTTGATTTTGACCAAACTTGCAATCTGCTCCTTGCTAGCAGCACTCGGGAATGATTTCATTTGCTGCTTGGTTATCACTGTTAAATTTGCGTGCATCTTCGCTGCCTTGTCAAAACCTGCAATAAGATAGAAATCTATGAAAAGGGAGATAAAAATTGTTAGTTAAGAAATGAAACTTCCACTTGGAGTAATGCCACTTTAAAACTTGTCCATCTCCTTCTGCATGATGTATAATCCATCATAACACCCATTAATGCATGGTGTGTAAATGTCAAATCCTCCATCTACGGTGTTTGTTCTCACGAGTGTGGCTCATATTTTGAAATGAGCAATTAATTTACAAATTTGTGAGCGTCGACAAAATCATTTCAATTTTCCCACCATTTATATATAATTCGGATGCCATCATGCTAACTTTAGCAGGGGTATCCACTTCATCATCCACTAGACATGCCACTCATACGTCCACTTCCACAAATTAGAAACTTTGATCATAAAGAAACTAACTGTTAATTTTCAAATTTTCCAATCTCAATTCTCCAACTTTATCAAAGGATAAAGCCCATTTAGAAAGCACATCAGCTTCATTATTGCCTTCTCTATACGTATGAGTGATTCAAAATTTTGAAAAATTCTGGATTATTGACATAACATAGTTTACCAATGGCTGGAGGTGTCAGACCTTTGTCTTCCCATTTTTGAAAGCATTAATAAGCACCAAGGAATCACCCTCCAGGTTGAGTTTCTGGACTCCCAAAGTAGCATCCATTCTGACTACTAGTAATGTAGTGTTTCCCTCAACTACATTATTGGTTCTCACTTTTAACCTTATTGTACCATAAGCCAAAATTCCCCACTGTAATCCCTAAGAATGGCCCCTGCACCTGATGGCCCTGGGTTTCCCTGTGAAGCCCCATCAAAGTTGGATTTGATCCAACCTTTCTCAGGGGCATCCCAAGTGACACCTTCCTGAGTTTGTTGTTTTCTTGCTCTTGTTGATCCTAACTACCCATTTTTTGCATTTCAGTCCTAGCCAAGCCTTTTCTAAATACTGATCCATCCTACTAAAGGGGGTAGATAAAGGGATTGTGATGGCATATGCATTCACAATTTCTTCTATGGCATGATTAATCCTTTATTTTAGCCTAATAATTTCCTCTTTTTTCTCCTAGAAGAGCCTTTGTTTTCTCTCTTTCCACACCTCCCATATTAGAATAGAGGGTTTTGCTACCCAAGTAGCGAGAAAGTAGACTTCATTGGTGGTTTTGGCCAACCACAAAAGATATCCTTCAACGTATTGGGCAAGGGAGCATGCCAGCCCACTTTTCTCTCAAGCATCTCCCAACACTCTAAAGTAGTTTTGCAAGAAACAAACAAATGATTCACATCTTCATCCACTTCTTCACATAATAGGCATCTTATCAGCCCCTGCATTCCAAACTTTTGTCTTCTCATTCCTGTTAAGATTCTTTCTTTGGTTTCTAACCATGCAAAAGCCCCCTCTCTGGGGAGGCATTCCTTGCTCCATAGCATCCTAGAGGGCCAATCCTCTAGGTCCTCTATTAAATGAAGGAGTCGGTAACCAAGATTTACCGAATACTTGCCACTACTAGCATCACACCATATGATTGTGTCTCTATCATTTTTAATAGTCACATTTTGAGTTTCTAGAATCTCTTTCATTGCATCTAGTTGCTAGACACTAAGCCCCATATTGTCTATTTGCTTCCATTTCCAAATTTCACCTAGTGGGCCTTGCTTCACTAAACCACATAATCACATACATATTTCCCCCATCTATCTAAAAAAAGGCATTTCAGATAGTGTTATTCAATTTTAACTGAAAAAATGGGATTTTCATTCCATGAGTCATCGCAAAACTTTGCCTTTTCACTGTTACCAATCTTCCATGTAAGATATTGGGTGATAATGGGTCTACAGCTAGTAACAAAATTCTACACCACTGAGCCTTTAGGAGGATTCGGGGTAGTAAGGATTCTCTCCGCTTCCATTGAATCCAGCTATTTGGCCTTCAATAATTTGACCCATAGTAACTCTAGGTTTTGGAAAATGCTCCAAACTAGCTTAGCACCTAGTGCTTCATTCATCAAATTCCATTCTCTCAAACCAGCACCACCTTCTGCTTTTGATTTACAAACTTTACCCCAAGCTATGAGAGGTCGCTTCCCTTCCTCACTTTTCCCATTCCATAAAAACTTTATCATTCTCTCTACTATAATCTGATTAAATTTTTTTGGAATTTTAAGGCACATCATAGAGAAGATGGGGATGGCATTGATCACTGACTTGAGTAAGAGAATTCTGCCTACAAAGGTTAGCCATTTTCTCTTCCATCCTTCCATTCTTTAGTGCACTTCTCAATCAAATCTTTCCACAGACTTGCTTTAGAAACACCTTTGAATAGGGGGATTCCCAGGTATTTTCTTGGTAATCGACCACCTCTTATCCCTATAATTCTACATATGGCACTCTTCTTTCTTTGGTCTACGTTAAGAAGTAAACCTTAGATTTTTTATTAGTTAATGCATTGTCCAGGAGCATTAATTTAGTCATCCAAAGTTTTTTTGATAGTTCTTTCTTCCCAAAGGGAGGCCTCTCCCAAAAGGTTGGTATCATTAGCAAACTATAGGTGTGTCAAAGGATCTAACCCGCCAACCAATTTAATACCTTTCGAAATTCCCAATTGCCTCTTGGATTTAATTAGCCTACCCAAAACCTCCACCATAATAATGAACAAAAATGGGGAGATCAGGTCTCCTTGGCGAATACCTTTGTTAGATTTGAAAAAACCCTGAGGGCTGCCATTTACTAGAACAGAGAACCTAGGTGTCTGAATGCAACATTGCACCCATTGAATCCATTCCTTACAAAAACCAAAACATTTGAGGACTTTGGTAAGGAAATCCCTATTCACTGCATCATAGGCTTTCCCAATATCTAGTTTAATCATCATCTTCTCTACCGTGTTTTGATGGAGGGTGTGTATGACTTCATGTGCCACTATAATGCCCTCATATATAGATCTATCTGGGGTAAACCCACTCTGCTCTTCCGATATAATAGAATTTAAGACTGATTTCAACCTATTTTCCATGACTTTAGAAATGATCTTATAAATGGTATTACATAACGAAATAGGTTTAAAGTCATCAAAAGACAATTTGTCCTCCTTCTTAGGGATAAGGGTAATGAAGGTGTTATTGAAATCCTGAAAAAGAAATCCATCCACCCTAGATTCTTCAACCACCTCCCACACTTCAGTCCCAACCAAGTCCCATAAGTACTGATAGAAAAGGACTGAAAACCCATCCAAACTTGGAGCCTTTTGTGCTCCTATACTGAAAATTGCCTTTTTGACTTCCTTCATAGTGCACAGTTGCTTCAACATTTCATTCTGATTAGCCGATATACTTTCTGGAATAAAATTTTAAATATCTAGCTCCTGATTTACGTTCGTTGGCTCCCGCCAAAAAATGTTTTGGAAGTATCTTATTGCTTCCTATTTTATTACATCCTGGTCTTCCAGCAGCACACCTTCATTATTTTGAATAGAGTAAATTTTGTTCTGAGATATTTTCACTTTAACCGAGTTGTGAAAAAAGGAAGTATTTTTGTCCCCTTCTTTAAGCCACAACTCTCTTGATTTCTATCTCCAGAATGTTTCTTCCCAACATAAGACCTCAATATAGTTCTTTTAGCCTATTCTCTTATTTAAATTCAGCATCGTTTATGCCATTAGCTATAACATAGGAATTTAACTTGTCCAATTCCCTTTCTAGGGTTTCTTTCTCCTTAAAAATATTCTTGAAGACATCCCTATTCTAGCCTTTTAATTTCTCTTTGAGGTATTGTAACTTTTTAGCAAATACAAAAGCCTTATAGCCTTTTCTCTCCGGAGCCCGATTCCACTGTAGTGTAACTTGTTCTTTGAAAGTGGCATGTCTAAGCCACATGGATTCAAACTTGAAGGGGGATCTATCAGGTGCTATGTCCTCCTGAATCCTTATACTAATCGGGTAGTGATCTGATCCAGTAATAGGTAAGATCTCTGCTATGCATGTCCATTTGGTAGCTGCCCAATTTCTAGCTAGTAGAAACATGTCCAATTTTTTTTGCTATATTCAAGAATCCACTCCTCCTATTTGTCCATGTAAATTGACCATTCCTCAAATCTAGATCAATTAAACCACTCTCTGTCACAAAATCTAAAAAATCCCTTTGACTCTGTCCTGCCCAACCACGCCCACCTTTTTTCTCCAAAGGATTTAAAATAGCATTAAAATCTCTGCCTAATAGGAAGATCTCCTCCAAATTATTGTTTAGGATTCCTATTAACTCCCTTGTCTTATCAGCATATACATTTCCCTATTACCAACTTTGATCTTTACAAGGTTAGGATCTACCTAGAAGCATCACATGTCTTATCTGCTTCATGTTGTCCATAACCCTTTGGTCCATATCTCGTATCTTGTCCACATCCCTTTGGTCCATATCCCTTCTCCTATCCACATCCCTTTCGTCCATATTGTTTATCTTATCTCAACCTTTAATCCATATCCTTCCCCTTGTCCATTATTGATCTTTCTTATCCTATCCAAATCCCTCTCTTGGTCTTGACATAAAATAAGGATGTAAAAATGCAAAACATGTTTTTCAAAAATCCTCTTAACATGTATTTTTCAATGCATCACATACCAATCAATGCATTATTTCATTACCTATCTTGTCATTTCTAACCCCTTAGCTTGGTAAAAATATGTTATCCCTTCCCATGGATAGTCCTTGCCATCCAAACAACTTCAAGAGACCTTTGGACTTCATCCATCTACTAGTTAATCCATAACTTCCTTGCCTTTCTAGACACTAGGGGGTAGACTCAGAAAGTCTTGAAAAAATCCATAAAAATGCAAAAAGTCCTGAAAAAATCCTAAAAAGAGTAAAAATCCTTTAAAAATCCCTAAAAATTACATAAAGTCCTAAAAAAATTCCTAAAAAGAGCAAAAAGTCTTGCAAAAATTCTTAAAAATTGCATGAAGTCCTAAAAAAAATCCAAAACATCATAAAACGTCCTAAATAAACCAACCAACCAAAAAAAATCAAAACACATCAAAATTCTACAATAAAATCATCTATGTTACAACAAGTCGAAAGCGACGATCAAGCATCAAATCTTAAATTAAAAAAATGAGCTTCATAAATTGGCAATGGACCCACAAGACTCGTCTTTATCAACAATATGATTTGTTATCAATCAAACAACAAATCAAATCAGTCAATCAATTATCTTAAACAGTGACGAATAGACTCGAAACTAGAAAAATTGGTCTTATACGGGTAGTCCATTTTTAAAACCAGATATATCCACAATCAAACATCAAAACCAAGCCAATCAAGGAACAATAAGGCTGTTGACTAGGTCAGTCATGTCAATCTATTATCAATTTATCTTTCATGATTGTGTTCTTATGCTCTTAAGGATACTATTGAGTGGGGAGAGTGACTATGATGGATCATAATCTTGTTATCTTTGTTTGTTGTTTGTGGAGTGTTTCAATTCAATTTTGGGGAAAGGATGATTCAGGCTAAATGTGATAGGATCCGTCACACATCTGGTAGCCACGTAGTTCCACGATATGAGCTAATCCCTAAAAGAGAATTGAACATTCCTTGACTGTTATCTACTTGTTGTTATCAAAGGTAATAGCAGTATCTAGATGATCAATAGATGGGTGCATATGTATCTCCTTGTTTTCAAATAAGGTGCAATGATTAATAAATAATGAAACAAAAATCTATCAAAGACTTGGTTACATCAATCATGTTGATCACACTGAACTTCTTTTTCTTACTAATTTTCTTCTAACAAACACGTGCATGTACCCAGATACATTGTGCATTTTAGGTTTGCATTCATTTATTGCATAAGAAAAGGAAAAAAAAAAACATGTGCATAAATCATACATGGTGGATCATATAATCAATGCATCCATCATCAATAACATCATGACTAACATAGGAATTCATATATCATCATTATATAACAGTATAATATTTTCAATAGATTAATGCTCATGTCGCACCTATTTGCTCAATTTGTTGAGGGGGCATATAAATCCACTTACTAACATTGGGGAAAGTTGGGGTAGGATCAAAATCTGAAAATTCCTTGACACAATGTGACAAGCCACATTGTATCAAAGAGGGGCAAATGCAGACACCCAAAAATGGACAGACTTGCGAGTTCACATTTAACTACTAATTATTATTCTTTTTAATTAAATGGTTCTTTAATTGTTTAATTAATCATCTTAATTTTGCTATGTCCTAGTCTTTTCATCGTTTAATCATTTCTCAATATTAATTAAATAATCAATCTTATTTAATTTAATTTCACCTCAATTAATTGGTCTTTATGAGTTAATTAAGTTCAATTTCTAAATTCTCATAGTTGAAATAATTATCACTAATTATTTAAATTAGCTAATTATTTCTTCTCAATTAAATTAATAACCCAAAATTAATTTAGTTTCATTTTTTGACTAATTTCTATTTAATTTCATTTAATTTCGAATTAATTCTGCTTTCTTCTAAATTGAATTTTCAATTCAATTTTAATTCTGAAATCTTCCAAAAATTAGAGAAAAATAATTTTATGAGGAATTGAAATTTCTAAAAATAAAAAAGATTTTTAAATCAATAAAATTATTTAAGTATCCTCAAAATTGGAAAATTGAAAATCATTCTTTTAATAAAAAAATCAATTGCTTTTTAGAAACTGATTTTCTCCAAATTGATTTATATTATCTTCTTTCTTTTTCTCCTCAAAATAGGAATTTCTTCATCTTCACTCCATCTCTAGTTATCTTGTCTGCTCAATCTGTTTTCACAGGATCAATCTCAACTGTCGATTGGTCTAAAATCTCTATATAAACCTTCTTCTTTCTCATTTGAAAGGACCCCGATTGTGAATATTTTGAGAGAACAATCTTTATGTAGATTTTGGAGTTAATTGCGATCAATATACATCAATCATTTTATCATATTCTCGAATCCTCCAAGTAAAGCCGCTACCAATATCAACTTTGAGCACCATTCAAAGCAACGTTTCAAGAGAAGAAGAGAGAAGCAACAAAGACTTGAATTATCTATTGGTTTGCACTTAATTTCTTATTTGATTTCCAATAGATTAGATATCATTTTTTGTTAGTAGGGCTTTAATGGGTTTTTATAGTTTAGTATTCATTTAGTTCAGTGTTATTAACCTATTTTATTGAGTCTTACAGATTTTACCCCATACACATGGATATTATTGGTAGGATTTTCTTGTTATTTCCCCGATGGTCAATGGATTTTAGCAACAACTTGATCCACTCAGCAAAGAAGGTTGGTTATCAAGGGAACTTTCCCCAATGATCAAGGTGATCATTTTGGGCGCCAAGGAACATGAAGGCTCATCGGGGAAGCTCTCACTAATGAAGAACAAACAGAGGATTGAAGCATTAAAGCTCTCAATTGCATCCAGTGACATGTCTTCTCCTTTCGATTCACTCAAGTTGTGACATTACTTTTGTATGATCTTGGTCGATTCCTCCAATCATCGGGTGTTTATTTTTTATTGTTGGTGGTCTTCTAGCGGTTCCATGCCTATTGATTGAAAATTATTCTTGAAGCCATGTATCCACACCATCAGAGATTTGATCATCATGTACTTACAGAGGCATATGTCACTCTTTTTTTGCAGGGGTATTCATTATTACTCCTTTCTATCACTTCTGGGATGATCTACTTGCACGTAGAGATCAGATTTTTGATCTCATCTGTTCTTCTTTCTGTTGAGGGTTTAAACTTCTTGTCTAAATTAGATTTGTGCCTCAACTCTATAAAATCAAAGTTTGTATATTCTTTCAGGATCTCTTCTTTCTAGTTCTGATACCGAGTTCTTCTTTGTATTTGTACTTTTGTCTTATTTAATAAAATTGTCGTTCTTTGCCTATTCCTAAATCCAAGTGACTTGTATAGATATTGTCTTATTATTTGGATGTGTTTCATCATCTGCATCATTGCATGAGTGTATTAATCTAGGTTGATAAATCTTATTTAGTGAATAGTTGTATTCCTTGTAAGGTTGTATTAATTATTAGATTTCATATTGTGCTAAGGTTGATAAATATAGGGGATAATGTAATTTTGATGGTTTTTATTGAGATTTAGTGCAGCCACAAGAAGAAGTAGATCAAATATTCAATCTGGTGCATCATGCCATATCCCTTTCAACATATCCTTCTCCATTTTCCCTCAAAATTTGGTAGTGTAGGTGCACCTTGATTGTAAAGGAAGCCTACCTTCTCCGAAGACTCAACCTGACTTGTCAAGTCCCACACTTGGAGGTTGTTTCCATGTTTCACAAGGTTGTTTAAGTCACTAACCATCACCAAAACAAGGGTGCAAACTTTTGGCACCTGTGGTGGGGAGCATGGAGTCATGCTTGTGTTCATGCCACCTCTTTAGTTGAGTCTTGGGAAAGTTTGGGTCGCCCTCCATTTAAGATTATTTTTCTTCAGGTTGTTTGGACTCGTGGCTTGACTTTTATTATTTGGAATTTATGTTTAGAAAGTAATACGAGAATCTTTCAAGGTCCAGACATTGGGAGCTTCCTCATATGGAGAAAGGTTGTCAGTAGACTTCAGGAGACTATTTCAACAAAGTGTGACATGATTATACCTATGGAGTCTAGTGATCTAGCTATAGTAAAGAATCTTAATTTAGTTGGCAATAGAATCTAGATTCCTCCACCAAAAGGAGATCAAGATAGACTAAGAAAAAATTCATAGAGTGGAGGTGGCTCCCTCCTCCCGAGGCAGTTCTGAGAGTTAATATTGACGGGTCTTCCAAAGGGAATCCTGGACATGCGAGAATCGATAGACATTGCTAGGGTCAGGGATGGTAATGTTGTGTTCTTTTTCTCCATCTATAAAGGACAACATTCAAATAATTTGATGTCCAGGCCTTGACTATTTTTCATGGTGGTGAGAGAGGATGCGCTCTCGTTTAGAGAAGGATTATTTGTGAATCTAATTTACAAATTGTGATTGATATGTTGAACAATCACCAATTGGATGGATTTTCTTGGCAGTTAGCATTGGTGGCTAAGCATATCTTGATTTTTTGTTTCTCTTTGGATTACGTTTCTTTCTATCATCCCAAGGAATGCAATAAAGTGGATGATTGCTTGACTCGGTGGGCTTCTAAGAGCTTAGAGGGATGGGATGTTGATGACCGTGAGGCTCTACGTCCCAGATTATCAGAGACTTTGATAAAGTTAATTATGGATGATAAAATTTTGTAATTGCTCCATTCATAGTTGTTATCTTGGGAACTCTCTGTGTTTGCCTCGTTTGAAAGTTGTAGTGGGACTGAGACCTTTTACTCTATATTGTTTGGGTTCACTTGAATAATTATTTACCCCTTTTTTGAAGAAAACAAATTAGGATCTTTGAATAGGCAAAATTAAGTACACTTCCCCTATATTAACTACCAAATAATACTTAAATTTATTAACTTCAAAATTTAAGAGAACACTCCTATCTAAAAACAATCATGAAAACTAGGGCAATACTGAAATTCTGAAACAATTAAAACATGAATTCAAATTTCAAATTTCAATAATCTTTTAAAAAACCAATGGTTCGTATTGTGCATCATTGACATCAGTACAAAATAATAAACTAAGAGAGAAATTGTCAAACTAAACTACTATTATTATCTCTAAATAGCTGGGAACTCGTATTGTGCATCATTGACATCAGTACAAAATAATAAACTAAGAGAGAAATTGTCAAACTAAACTACTATTATCATCTCTAAATAGCTGGGAACACAATATAAATGGAGATAAGGACAGGATTTGTTTGAGTCCATGACACTTCACCCATTTCGAAAATGATGCACCCACATGGGGTTGATAATGTCAACAGAACTCGATTGAAAGAAACATCACCCAGAATGTGAGTTACAGAAGGTAAGATCATCCATTTCCAGCGTTAAAGATTGACTTTTGGCATGATCAGTATAAATGCATCCAAAGTGGTGGGATTTATTGGAAAAGCCTATCCAAAAGTGAGAATTTGAGAAAGCTGAAGCATCAATAATCTGTCATTTCTGGATCTATGGTCAAACACTAAAGAACGGTGAAGCAAGGGATTTACTGTATTCCCACATAAGACCCACAAGTTGAGTGGTGGGATTTTTTTGTCCTTGTGTGCTATACACAGGCATTTGCACAGGTAGCAGGCAAATCCATTGCGTACAAACTAACTGTTATGATGTCACCCAATTAATGAGATCACCATGACTTCACTAACTTGTCAGCAGTTTTAAATGGACATGACAGTTGTACTTGTTTGCAAGTTGGGATCCTTATAATAGATCCCCTTTTCTGAAATATAAGTTGGGAAAGATACTTGAGTTTTCAAAGGATGAATAGCAGGACTTTCTTATAAAAGAACTCCCTTTTCTTTCCTTTCCCTGGTTCAAACATAACTTGGGAAAGGATATTTGAGTTTCCAGAGGATGAATAGCAGGACGTCCTTATAAAAGAACTCTCTTTTCTTCCCTTTCCCTCGTTCAAACATAACTTGGGAAAAGATTTTTGAGTTTTCAGAGGATGAGTAACAGTACCGAGTTTGTGAAACCACGCAGGGTGGATAAGGTGGTATTGACGAGGGAGCAATATGAGGGAGATGGAGCCATTGTCAGGCGCAGTATTGGCAGGTACCAAATTCATTATTTACCAATTTCAGTGCACCGAGATTGTATGGGAAACTTTTAAAATCCCCTGTTTTTTGTTGTTGTCACAGCTTAGAGTTGAAGTTTCTGGACCCCTTTCTGTTTTTGGATGAATTCTCAGGTTGGGTCAGCTCTCACTTTGCCCAAAGCTTTGTTAACATGTATGGTTGATATTAATTTAAGAATTCAAATATGTGTGGTTATTGCAGTAAGTGCTCCTGCTGGATTTCCAGACCATCCTCACAGAGGTATATTGTATGTCCCCTGTTTTGGCTTTTCAAGGCTACAATATCAGATAACTGCAATCATTTACTCAATAAGATGTTTCCTCTATTGAAATGTAGACTTTATTTGTTTTGGGCAGGTTTTGAGACTGTGACATACATGCTGGAGGTGCAAATCTTGTCTCTGTTTTCTTAGATGACACAAAAATTTCATAATTCGTGATAATAGCATGAAATTTGTAGATTTAGGTTTTCAAAATTTTCATCAATTATCAGAATGAGATGACAAGAGATGAGATAACAAGAAAAGCAATTACTATTGATCACAATGAGATAATAACAAGAGAAAATTGTTTTTCCAATACCATATAAGAGAGGAAATTGCTTTTCCAGAGCAATATAAAATTTCGAGATTTGAGGCATGTATTCTTTCATAATCTATGCACAAGATTGATAGGTTGGTAGTCTTTTTTTATGTTTACAATAGAATGTAAATATTCTGTGCAGAGCCCAAGCAGTTGTAAGAGTTTTAAGATGGAGTTAGGACAGGGATGACAGCACATGGAGTAAATTCAAAGGCATCCATTGTCCAGCTATGTTTGGCGTGTTATCTTTTGACTAGGTTGCCCTGTTTTAACTACAGTGACATGCCCACTGAAGCCATATATGAGTTGTCCATATTGCGAAATTCAACTTGAAAATGTCAACTTTAGTGGAAGAAACTCCATTTCATTTTGAAGGCACATAAAAGATGGGCCACTTACATTGGTTCTAACGTAAGGATTTCAATCATGCAAGCTTTAAACTACTAATATAGTTTTGTTGCCTATCCGTTCCTTGAATTCGCTGGATAGAAAAGCAGTAGGAAGTCCCACCCAAAAGCAAATCCACTTTTCATTAGTAGCACAAGTAAAAGCAATGAAAATAAGCTTAAACTGCAATTCCCTCCATAAACATCTCTATCTGCATAGAATAAAATATATAGAAATGCCCCACCCTNCCCCCCCCCCCCCCCCAGACTTTTATCACAGCTGATGGCAGGATGAATGTCCTTTATCATTAACAGTTGACTCTTCAATCCATCTCATCCCTCCCTAAAGAAAATATATTTCAATCCATTATTTTATTTTATTTTATTTTATATATATAGGATTGATCCACTGAGGGGAAGTCTTCCCCATGAAGAGACATTGAGGCATTGATATCTTTTCTATCCAGGGAGCCATGACTCATGAGGACTTTGTAGGGCACAAGGGTATCATCAAGGCTGGTGATCTGCAGGTATGGGATTTCTCAATAATATCACTACCACTAGCATTATAGCTGACCTTGTTTGTTATGATGGTAATTTATTGGGGATTTACTGCCATGGCTCTGTAGTGGATGACTGCAGGGCGAGGTATAGTCCATTCTGAAATGCCAGCTGGAGCAGGATTACAACATGGTTTGCAGTTGTGGGTAAATCTTGCTGCCAAAGATAAAATGTGAGTGGTACTACTTTCTCATTTAATTGGTAGAATTCTGGGGAACCAACTACTAAGTGGTATATTATTTTGTGGGTCGTGGTTAGGATTGAACCCAAATATCAAGAAATTAAAGGGAAAGACATACCCAAAGTTGAGAAAGATGGAGTAAAGGTGATTGTAATAGCAGGAGAAGCTTTGGGCACCAAATCTGCAGTGTATACCAGGACTCCCACAATGTATTTGGACTTCAGGTTGGAGGCAGAATCGGTGCTTCATCAGGCTATTCCAGAGTTTTGGAATGCATTTGTGTATGTCTTGGAAGGTGAAGCTAGCTTTGGTGCTCCCAACTCACCTGCAGTGAGTGCTCATCATACACTTTTATTGAGCAGTGGTGATGGGTTGAGTGTGTGGAATAACAATGTGAATAACAAGCCCTGCAGGTTTGTACTGATTGGAGGGCAGCCGCTAAATGAACCAGTGATCCAGCATGGGCCCTTTGTCATGAATTCCAGAGACCAGATTATTCAAGCATTTCAAGACTATGAGCTTGGCAGAAATGGATTTGAAAGAGCCCCTGCCTGGCATTCTCATATGGTTGAAGACAGCCAAAATGATTAACACTTTTGATTCTGACGCTCTCTCTCTCCACACTCAACTAGGGTTTCATTCCATATAACTTTTATCTGTACCCTACAATGGGCATAATTGGCTCTCATTCTATCTCCCTATACTGCATAATATGCCATATTTCTCTTGCCAGCAGGATAATTCCTTCTATTTTCTATCGTTTAAAGCTTGAAATGTCAATTGCTCTCATTTCAGTGTCGACTAAATTGGCACCTGCATGTTGCAATGGCCATTTACACCTAGTAAATGTGTAAGCTACCAGTTATTTATGTGTTATCTAAATTTTCTTATAATGAATGAATAAATGAATGACTTTTAATGACATCTAGGAGACCATCAGTTTATGGGAGCAAAAGCAACATTATTAACAATTTTTAAGTTCTTTTTATTGTCGGCTCTTCTATTGTGGATCTTGAACAAGAAGCGTGCAGTCTTGTGAAGTCTTGTCTCTTCAAATAGCTCATTTAGACTGCTCACCATCAAATTGTCCTTATATTGTGTACAAATATCCACTATGTTGCACACTAAAAAATGAAGTGTATTCAACTTCCACCACCCTTTTATTGCAGAAAAGAGAAGTTTTTTTATCCCACTCCTCCATAGGGACTATCCATCTACCTGTCTCACATCTAAGATGGTGGGACCCAATTCGGATTTGTACAACTAGTTAGGTAGTCTTTTTCATCATTCTCGCCCAAGGGGTTAAACTCTTTGATATAATGTATTTTTTCAACCAACTTGGTTTGTCCGCATGGCAGTTCTAAATTTTTTCAAACACAAACTTTTTTATCTCTTCATTATTTTTGGGAAATCTTGCAAATCAATGTCCTATTCATTGTTCCAATTGTTAATATGCTTAATCCAAGTCTTCTTCCTCCATTTTAATGCCTCCTCAACAAACGTTTTGAGCCAGCACTGCTTATCCATGTTTTTACTTTTTTTTAAAAAATAACTTAGCAAACAAACTATTGTTGAGGCCTTCATAGGAAACATTCATGTTTCTACTAAAAGAATCTCATAAGGAACTATTGACTTGACCTTGAAAATACCAATGGTTAGATGCTTTTTGGATTTTTCTGATCGCCTCCACTTGTGGTTTGACATGCCACTCCCCTAAATCTCATAACCATAAAGGATAGATGGCATAACCAACAAACTGAAGAAGGTTTTCTTGGTTTTCCAATCCCATCGCTCTACTTTCCTGCATTTTTTTAGCAAGAGATAAGAAGCCTTCCACCCTCCTTGAATCCTTTTTGAGCTTATTGTGAAAATTAATTCCCAAGTATACTTGTATTCTGCCACTATCTCCACTAGGCAACCTTCAAACATGAAGCTAATTTGTTATTTCTTTCTTTTCAAAGAGAAGATCGTGACTTTACTCATGCTAGTGTTTACTTGCATTCCAACCTCTTGGCAAAACAAATTCAAGCGCCTTCAAATGCTCTTTCAAACCATTCACAATATTTTGATTAGGATAAGGTCATCCACGTAGAAAAGTAGCTTCACAACATACCTTACAAGCTGAATACCTTCCTCAATAGTCTTGTTCAGTCACTCTTCAAGTTTATCAATACATAGGCCAAGCAGAGTCAAGGAAAGAAGACACCCTTGTTTTAATCCAATGTCACTGCCAAAGCATTTATACATCCCTTTCTTTTGATTTTAGCTCTAACTTGATCATAGAGTTTATGCATTGGAGCTCTAAGCTCTTTAGGAATCCCAAGTTCCTCCATTATACTCTAAATTTGGTTTCTAGAAACCATATCAAAGGCTTTCTTGAAATCAACAAAGCAACAAAAAGCTTCTTTCCCTTGAGAGCCCCAAACTTTCTTAATGAAGTGTCTAAGAGTGATGCAACTGCCGATAATGGAGTGCTTTGGTCTAAAACCTACTTGCCCTTTCCTTCTTTTCCCTTCTATAATCATAATAGTACAATAGTTGGAAGGATTATTACTGTCTCCACATTTGGGCAAAGGAATCACTATACTTGTCCATTAAGCCAAGAAGCCGCTTTGAGTGACTAATGTGAGTAGCAGCGAGCTCTATGCCCCATTTTAAAAACTTACACTTGTAAATGTTCTGAGTTTACCACTTGCCAAGTTTCTTACACCTTGCTTGACATTGTCTTCCAAGATGTGTTTTTTTGAATCACTAATTATAGGAGCTTCACATAGTCTAACCAATGTGCATCCATGATGCTTTCTGTTTGTTCTCTCTTATTGTAGCTCCCTCCAAAAGCCTTTGGGGTTGTGCTTACCCAAATAAACTAACTCCTTCCTTCTAGACATCACACAGTTTTTCTTTTTCAAATTTATCAAATTCTCATATTCTATTTGTCTTGTTGTCTTCCACTCGAATTAGCTGGAAAAGAGTTTAAACCCCCTTCTTAGGTTGAGATCTTTTCCACACCTTTAGTGCTTTATGAATTATCGAGATCAACTTACTGCTGCAAATGTATTCCTTTTCTTCATTGTTTTAATGTTTCTATGCTTGTGCATGGTCTGCCCTGCTTCTTGTTTTTTGTATGAATAAAAAACTTAACAAGGAGAGGCAGATGATCCGATTTCATTTCAATAGCGAAACCCCCAATGTTGAACTTCAGCAACCTAGGAATAGAACATTGAGAACAAATTACATAATCTACCATACTTTGTTCATTGCAAGTTTTACAAGTAATACCTCTGTATCTTGGCCAATTTTTATTACCCCTGCAAATAACCATATCATATAAGCTACAAAAACCTAGCAGCCCCACCTCCCATTTCCATCTTTTGAAGTCCTTAAAAGTTGGTCCTCATTTTCCTCTAACTATAAAGGGTTGTTGGCTTCCCCTTCTTCTCTATCCAACTGGATTGAGTTATTACTAGCTATCCTTGCATTAAATTCACCTAATAAAACTATTTCTCCTAGAGTGCTGAAATCATAAATGTCTTTTTTTAATGCTACAGACGAGTCTTCACTATCTAGATTCCTCTTTTGTAGATTTGAGAGCTTTTTGGAACAAAATAACACGCTGCCACCTTGATAGTAACCTCGTTGTCTCCTATTTTCATCCATATGTATTTTTTATTTGGATCATCTTGATCTACTTTTACTACTCCATCCCATGTTTCTCTTACTAAAACTGTGACCCCTCCATGTCCTTTACCAGTTTCAATCTCTTCATTCCAAATCGAAATTTTACAAAGTTTGGCACTCTACAACCATCATGTTCATGTGTTTCTGTGTAATGATAATGTCCTTCCCCTCAGCTATGGGACCCAAACCCAATCCTCTCCTCCACGAGTAACCTCTACAGTTCCAACTTATTATGTGAAGATATTCCCATGGAGCCTCAAATTCCTTTTTTTTTGTTTTTTTGTGGTAGATGCTCGCTGATTTGAGCCTTTCCATTTATCAGCCACACCCACTTTCCGGCATCTTTTGTTGTTTTCACATTTTCCCACTCCTTCCTTCTTCATCATGTTGGGCAAGTGTCAAGTCTTCATCAAAGAGTATATAGGTACCTCTAAGCATCCCTCTATTCTTTAGGATCACATTCTTGTCTTCCATGCTTCTTAAGACAACTCTTACATGCCTAGTCCTTCCTTCTTTTGTTTTCCTTTCAATACTGTTTGCTTGTTGGATAGAACTTGTCCACTTCAATTGGTCCTTGAGGAAGTCTCTTGTTAAAATATCAGTCCTCTACTTCTCTCTGTAGTCCCTCAAACATTTAATGATAATATTCATAGCTTTGTCTTGCTTGTCTTTTTCTTCTGTGATTTCCACTTGATCACTTGACGACCCATTTACAACCAGTGCCCAGGATTCGGCCTCTTATATCTCTTAGTTTGTTCTCTCTTTCCTCCGTGCTTGAATTTTTTGTTTGGTTATTTTCCAGCTGCATTATGCCACTTTCATTCATTGTTTCTTCTCTCTTTATTTCTGCTTCTTTAACTTGCTCTAGCTCACGCTTTATAATGCTCAACTCTTCTTGCCCTCTTTCCATATAGTTTTGTAAGCTTCTTATTTGCTCTCTGAGCAACTTGTTTTCTCTTTCAAGGTTCCCATTAGATTCTACAACTTGTTGTAGTCTCATTTTATCATGTTGCCCCTTTGCTTCTATATAATCGATCCACTTTTTCATAATCATAAGCACATTTGCATAAAGCTCAAAGGACCATAACAATGGTGTAGTTGTGACATTGAATGCGTCTTTATTGTCTTGAAACCTTTCTTCTTTTTCCACTTTATCCACCACAGTAGTTTTCATATTGCCTTCCTTAGTCATAGAAACCCCAAGATACAAGAAAACTTGTCCTTTTCCCCTTATCATCACCTTGTTCTGTCTGCTCTTCTACTAGATAAGGCATTATACGAGTGGTCGTTGCATTCTTTTTACTATTTTTGGTAAGATCATGGCAAGCTTTCTTCTATGTGACTGTCTCAACTGTTTTGCATTCAAAAACCAGCTTCTCACTTGTGTCCCCACCATTTACTTGATACTCTGGCAAGACATGACTCCAAGATTAAAAAATACTCCTGTTGGAATATGTCTGCAAGCTCCTTTGCTAACTGAACATTTTGATAACTGGTAATGTTGAAATCCTCTTCATATATCCTTTTTAGCTAAGGACCAGCTGGCAGAATTTGGGAAGCACTCATGTTTAGGCTACAATCTCACTAAACTAAATGACTTAAAATAAAATAGAGAGTTAGCATGCTGTATACATATTGATTATAAGATAGAGAGTTGCACAATGTATAACATCAGTTATTAATGTGTAAGGAGCATATTGATTATAATTTATCAGTGTTAGGCTGCAATTTCACTAAACTAAATTGCATTAAATGCTGCGGTCGTTTCACTCATTTATGTATATTGTTATTGGTCTACTTTGTGATTAAAGCAATTTGTTAGTCAACAGCTTCAAAATGGAAACCATTCAATAGCCTTTCTTGCGAACAAAGTTGATGCTGTTGTTCAAAGATCTAATGCTAATATTAACCTGCTTTGTGTGTCCTCTTTTGTTATTAAAACATTAGATTTTACAAAATAATACTTGAATTTTCTTTAGATTAGATTATTGTGAATTTTTTTCCCATCAACATTTTGAATCATATTTCATCGGGAACATACACAATCAAAATCAGAAATTCAAGCTTAAATACAAATGGATTGTGGAAATCCGATCGATTTAACATTGATTAAGAAAAAAACTCATAAAATGCGATGCATTAATAAAAAACTAGCATAACCTAATCCAATAAATTTCAACTAACATTAGATTTTAATTGAAACTGCATACTCCAATTGACAGTTCACACCATCCAAGTACTGGTTGTCCACATCAAGCTCAGCTATCAGTGAGAGTTACAAAACATAAACATACTGAATGGTTTAACACTTACATTAGCGATGACTTTGTTTGTAAAGTTGGCTGGCAGAGGTGACCGCTCAACAATTTAGGCTCCACTCTGAATATGAAACTTGGTAAAACAGCCAGTCAGACTAAATTCATGTGAAACAGTCAAGAGTGTGGCCCTTAAAACTTGAAGCAAATGTGGGACTATGATTGCTCCCTCTTCAACTACTTTTATGCTAGTCTCACCTCTATCTCTATTCTTATATTGCTGATACATTGTTGCCATCATTAAATTGAATGATTAAATTTTATCATATTGCTGTCCTGATTTAATTTGTCTGTTGTTATATTGCTGTTATTGCTGGATATAAATTTATTATGATAGAGGTAGGGAAAATTAATATCCAGCAAGAAGATTCCTAGTCCCTAAAATGCCATGGAATATTGCAAATTCCTAGACCCAACTCATAGATATAGAATGAAAGTACAAAGGCAAAAAAAATTACAAGGGCTTGGGTTTTTCAAGATAAGATTCCTGGTCCCTTCATTACATGGAACTACATAGACTGCTTTTACACTTGCTTACCTCCAATTCTTTACTCCAAACACTCCTTCCCAGTAGCAAAGTGCAGGCTTTGCAAAACACTTTTTCCCCTGCATTTTATTTTGATGCCAATATGTTTGCACATCTTTTACATGTATTTGAATTTGCCTTACATTGCTTCTCTAAAGTATATTATACAGTTCCAGACTCGGTGTAATATATCCTTCTGTTCCAAGATCATTCTTAATGCCTCTGCTCAGTAAATTTTTAAACCATTTGAGTCTTTGTGAAGAGAAAGGAAAACAGGAAAAAGCATCATATTATATGTCCCCCTACATACACCATGGAGAACTGCGCCATTAAGGCTACATCCAATAATAAATTGACTTGTTACCCGTAATGCACCAATATCCCCCATGATTTAAAATGCCATTTGCAGTGCTTTTTAATTTTAGTCCCACATTCGTTTGTATATTAAATACGGTGAGGAGAGATGCTATTAATAAACTAGCATGTACTCTACTAATTTTCACGGAGCCGCGTGGTCAACACAAAGCGAACTATTCTTTCGCCTTTTACTAAAGAATACCGTGTGTTGGCCACTCAAAGCGGCATACGCCAATTTTTGGAGGCTCTCCTTTATCTTAGAGGAGGCCCACAACTCAAAAAAAAAATGATGGAATGATAAGTATTAAGATGCTTCTGTATTATTTTTTTAATAATACTTAAAAGACCAAGCAAACCCATATTAACACAAAAAAGCGATATAGCAAAAAGTTTAATATGAGATCTATAAATTCTTACAAATTTAATATGATGTTTATAAAATTTTGTAAGTTTAATTTATTTAAATGTAATTAGGTTGGTGAAGATAATAGTTTCAAGTAAGTTTTCATTTATTTAAATATTATTGGGTAGAGTTTAGTATATTTTAATGTTAGTATGTTGTGAAGATAATAGGTGTTAGATTTAAAAGATAATGTGTGTTGAATTTATTACTTCAATATTATTGCCTAGAGTTTAATATATTTTAATGTTATTGTGTTGGTGAAGATAATAGGTGTTAGATTTAAAAGAAAATATGTGTTAGATTTAAAAGATAATTTATGTGACAACCATTGATCAATCAAGTATTTATTAAATAGAACAAATCTATATATTAAATATAGAATAAATGTATATAATAAGGGTATTTGTATTCGAAGTATTGTAATAAAATATTATTTGTTGGGTAGTCAATAAAAGAAACATGACATATCAACTAGCAATTGCACCTAAGTGTGCAATGGAAACGCCGTAGATTTATGGAAAGGTCATAAGTATTTGTCCCTTTGTTTTTCTCTTCCTCTCATTCTCTCTAGATCTCCTTGTCTTTGTATCAATATATCTCACCATCT
>MU224170.1:1561222-1580439 GCA_018584345.1 Thuja plicata | reverse complement strand
AACTTAAATTGCACATGAAAGCCACCTATCCTCAAATCAAGGATTGGGAAAGGCTAATGAACAACAAGATTTTAGCTTATTTTACACAAAGTTGTTCTTTATATCTAATGTAGGTATAATAAACTATCTGGGTGCTCATATTTACTTTATTTACCTTCATATGGCAATAAGATATAAACTTTGCAACGAAATTCATAAATCTTCTTGTTCATTTTTTTCTCATTTTTTTTGCTAATATTTATCTCTTTTTTAAAATTATATACTTCCAAATGTATTGTATATGATGTTTGATTTCCTTTATCTTGAATGCCTTTGTTCTATGATTTATTATTATATTTTAAGCTATTGAACATTAACTAGGTAGACAAATATTTGTGTGCCTAATGATTAGTTGATTAACCTTTTGAAGTGTTATTCAGTATTATGCAATTGAAATTAGTTCAATTTATAGTTTTGAATCAATAATGAAGTTGACTTCTCTTTTTGGTAGAAATTGAAACATTTATGCATATTCTTGAACAAGGGTTCTTAAACTTGTGCTATGATTAAAACTACATAAAATTTAACATATCCATCTTAAACCATTTTTACTACAATAAAATCTTTGAACTACAGGTAGCCAATTTTTTCTACCTGGTTGGAATTATTATTTATCAAAAAAAAAGAAAGTTACTGTTGACAATGTGAAAGTGCCAAAACTGAGGAGAAAAGGCACCTCTAAAGAAATTACCAGTAATGAAACCCAAAACAATCATTCCCATCGATTCAGGAATGTTAAGTAAAATTATATGTATCTAGAAACAGTAACTACACAATTTTCAGAAATTTCCTGCTGAAACGTATGTGGCAACTGTAGGAGCGAAAGGCATGCGCCCTGCCACTCCTCCTATAGTGTGTTCAGGCAGAAATAGATCCTCAGGCGCCTTGAACGCCCCATGCGCACAAACAATAGCCAACCTAACCACATTTATAAAAATCACAACAGACATCACATCAGTGAAGAAGACAATGACAAAGCTCATGACGGTCAATAACCCCAAAATCTGTGTCGTTGAAGTGCCTTTTATACAGCACCAGGGGCCGTTGCGGAAGAAGTAGAGAAAAATCCATCCCCCCAGCAGCATCATCAGCAAAATGAGCAAAAATGGATGCGACACCAGCCTGAAAGCCACAGCCACACACATCAGAATCACACAATTTATGCAAAAATAGCTCCAGTTCTTGCGAATTCTGGAGGCTACCTCAGCCAAGGACTCTGGTTTGGAGAAGGTGTTATGATCTACAAGCTCCGCCCACGGTCGATGATTATACACTGCATTTTTAGCGCTCTCAGACATCTTTCTGGATTTGAAAGCAAAGGCATCTGAGACAGAGGAAGAATCAGAACTGTTGCTGCCAATGATGGGCTATCTGCAGGGTTGTAATGAGAGAAGAGGGTTCTCGGTTGTCTGTGCTTCCGTATGTTGTAGAGCATGTCTTCTGCCTTTGTAAACACAACATTAAGTAAAAAAGCACTTTGTTCCTCAGTGCTCTAATAGACTCCATACTCTGTTCTCGAAGCTCCCACACTGCCGTAGGAAAAGGGTAATATTGGCAAGGTTTATGGAACGAGCTTTACACCAGCAGACACATTTGCGTGTGAGCTTCTAAGCCTTTTCAACAATACCATTTTGTGCTTGTCCTGTCATCATGACATTCTATGAGACGTAATTGCTTTGAAACGCTGCAAAATCTGACGGCGGATAGGCTTGAATGGCCGTCCATACCTCTCCTCCGTTGCAGAACATTCATTTTCATTGACGTGTAAAGCGGTTTGGTGATTTTCGTTGACTTGTAAAGTGGAAGGTGAGTTAAGGAACTCACGATCAGATTCTCCTCTGAATGGATGGCCTTGATGTATTCAATGGCAGTCATTCCTTAGTGTCCAACTGCAACCGTTGATCAGATTATTTTGCCCAAGTGTGTTCAAAGGAAACGCCTACGGCGTAATTAAGATAGGCCGTATGCATCACAATTTTTTATTGGATCAATAAAGATCATTGTTGTTAGGGTTGATGTTGATCCATATATTTACAACCATTCACGATTTGCTAATAAAGATAGTTAGTAGATTTGGTAGATTTGATTGGTCGATTTCAATTTTGTTATTTTGAATGTGTCTTTTACAATAAAGATTCGTTAGTAAATCAACTTTTTATATTAGTTAATTTATGAATATTAAAATATAGTTCATATTAATTAGTTAAAGAGAAGCAAACATTGATTGTTGTAATTACTGTGTGTATTTTGTGGATCTGTTAGCTGCAACACAACACTTCAATATGTCATTGCATTAGTGAAATAACATGAAATATAAGAGTTAGAACACATGAATCACCAAAATCGACATATTGCGCCCTATTTAAGAAGAGTATGAAATATGCTATAATTGCCCTCAGATTATGCCTAAATCAGTGACAACATCATGCTTAGAATGGAAGATTTAACTAAAATACAAGCTAAATGCTCAATCAAAGTTCATTTTAGAGCTCCAATTGAAAGATTATAACAATTCTAAATGTTTGAGCTAAAATGCATTAAGAAATCTCTAAGAATATGAGCAACATAAGTTTGCAAATGAATTCTAAAATTAGGTGCCCATTGAGCTCAAAATTCATTCCATTTATAGAAGAATTTGACGAATGAGAGGTTAGCTAGTTAATGTAAATTAGTGATTAAATCACTTAGGAGATTAAATTTTGATTTAGATGAATTATGCCAATTAATTGAAGAATTGTCTTGACATAATTAGAGGCATGATCACACTTAGGGAAAATAGGGTCTTTGGTCAGAGCAGACCAAATTAGGGTGGTTACATTTGCCCCTATTTGAATTGATGTGTGAGCAACACATTGATTCAAAGAATGATTGATATTGACTTCAGAAAGTTTGAGAATTCCGCACTTGATTGAACGAAATGTCTAATGAGATCAGTCTCGCACTTGATTGAACTAAGATTGATAGTATTGACTTTGAACTTGATCGAAAAAAGGTCAACAAAGATCTTGAAGATACCAATTCTAAACTTGATCGAATGAGAATTGATAATACTGACGCCGAACTTGATTGAACAAAGATTAATACAAAGCTGCTAGGAGCTCTGAGGTATCAATTCTGAACTTGATCGAACGAGAATTGATAATACTAACACTGAACTCGATTGAATGAAAGTCAGTATGAAGCTATCATGAGCTTAATAGAGATCTAAGAATATGTAGACATAGATATCCAGCTTGTGAGAACCGAAGCCTTCTATCCAACAGTTCCGACTTGATCGAAGGAAACTGCCATGCCCCTAGTCTTTTGATGATGAAGTCATTTTAATGCTTTTTGAGAAAGAATTTGATTGATTTAAGTGTGATCATGCCCCTCGGGAACAAAATCGAAGGAAAAAGAAATAAAATCCCTCTTTAGAATGATATATCACTTGAACTGATCAATTGGATCATGAAAGAATCAATTAGAAGAAATGAAGAAGCGAAGGTGTGTTTTACCAAGTTAACTACGTTAAAATGACATGCGACCAATATTTTGATGAATAATGTGCAACTTGGATGATAGAGAACCTAGAAAACTGATTGCGTAAAGTCCGCCAATCATTTTCGGAACATGTATAGCAATTCCGCTTTTTTGGGAAGTCGTCATAAAATCTGTAACATGTTGAAAACATCATATGCGCGTTCGATTTCGTTCCCGATTGATCAGAGAAGAACAAAATTGAATTTTGATATGTTCATGGATTCTCTTTCTTGATAAATGTTTTAGATTGATGCACATGTGATTTTTTTATTTTTATTTTATCAGTAAAAGGCCGTAGCCAGATAATTTTATTAATTTATAATTTAAAGTACGATTGAATGCACATGTGATTATGTACTTGGTCTTTTGATGATTTAGAATAGACCCTTGTGATGACATCATTTATGCTCTTTGATTGAGTACTAATATATAAATGTGTTTGAATGATTCTAGGTGAATATAAAAATGTATGTTTTTGAGATCTTCTTTATGCAAATATATGTATGGATGCACTTAGTATGTAGAAATAAATGTAATGCTTGAATGCTATGTTTTTTTATTTTTCTCTTTCTCATGTAAGAATGAAAAATGTATGCCACGAATATTCAACGACATTAATATCAGTAATATAGATTATGTAGTTAACTTGGATTCCGGATGAACCAGGAGATCATTTTGAGCCCAAGTCCTTATGATGTTATTAAAAATGAATCATGCAATCTGTAAATGCATCTACATGTAGACTCTTAGGACTATCACTGATTTGTATACATTGTAGCATTTTTATCATCATTGGGCATTTTTGTAACAGACATCATCTGATAGTACAACTATCACTAATACCCATAAGGTATCATGAAAGTATGAATACTATGTGTATTGGATACAATGTCGGAAATAAACCTAAGAATCAAGGCGTAGAGGTCAGGATGAATAGTCAGTTATCTCCTTTTGCTTTCAAGAATCATCTTATGTTCGTGTGTAATGTAGAATATGTGACCCGCAGTGACCTTTAGTATTCATATCCTTGGGTACATAATGTGTCGTACACCTTACTTAGAATCTGATTTAGAAACATACAAGAAAATTGGTTCAACCTCACCGTAGTTTACACATAAATAGGATTGAGATATATGCGGCTATCCACTCATGTCGGAAGCTCTTACCATAAACATACAAGTTAGGTGAAATTTATAGGATCATTGAAATAATCACCATACACATAAAACCAATAAAACATTATGCCCCCTATCCTTTTGACTCTTTGCCTTTGAATATACTGCATGGAGTAACTTGTAAGACATAACAATCACCAATTGATAATCAATCAAAGAAAATTCATAACCGCTTACATGCCCCTAGTTTGAAACATCATGGGAACTTAAAAGAGTCATAATAAAACCAAGATCAGTCTATGTTTTTAAGTAGTATTGATAAATATTGTTGATTCATTTTGCAAGCGCAGTAGAGAACCATCAATTAGAATTTGGAATCAAGCAATATGTTTTTCATGTCTAAGTATATGATATTAACTTTGTCAATAATTGCAATCCAATGTAGTGATTAGGAACACTGGTTGATTAAAGTGTTGAGAAACACTAGTGATTAAAGTGTTGAGAAACACTAGTTCCATTAAAGTGTGTTTAAAGTGTTGAGAAACACTAATATGGTGTCTATTACAGGTAGGTGGTGTTGAAGAAATACCCTTGTTTGTGATAGTGACGTTTTGATGCAAGTATTGAGAAATATTGTTTTGAGAGGAAAACCATCCTAGATAGGAACCTAGGACAACCTAGCAGACACAGAATGAACATGCTAGCAAAGATGCCCCCAGTCTAGAATGACTATTCCTAAGACGCAAATGCAGACAAATCCCAGGCAAGGATATGACATTTGTAAAGAATCAGAATCAACTAACAACATAGGTGTGATCGCGAAGGATCAATATCAGTAGTACATTGATAGATGGAGCACAGAGTACTAGTGACACCTACTTGCTAGGTTTTCACCACTCGGCAAAACTTTTTGTTTTTGCTACCAAGACGCATGTTTGCTAGGTTTTCGCCAAGACACTTTTCTCTTTTTCAAATTTTTTGTTCTTTTTTTTATTAATATCAAGGCGCTTGTTTGCCAGGTTTTCACTAAGGATACCTTTTCTCAGGACTTCTTCCACTATTTTTGGATTTCTTCAAGATCAATTTTCTAATTTTTTTGGTATTTTCTGAGAACTTTTCACTGCACGGGATTTGTCAGCCAGATGTCAAGCGTAGAACCGCTTCAAGTACAGGGTATTAATGGGATCAGGAAGAACATCTCCCTTGGATGTAGCTAACTGATAAACTCCAGTCCCAAAATTTGCAATAATGAACATAAGGCCCCAGCCAGTTGGGTTCAAACTTTCCTTTTTGTTCTCTATTCAGCTGGTTTTTAGGATTCTCTTTGAGAACAAGATCCCCCACTTGAAATTGCTGTGGCTTTACCTTCTTATTGTACCCTTTTGACATTCATTTCTAGTACACTTTGAGATGATCAAATGCTTGTTGCCTGCACTCATCAAGTAGTTCTAGTGCCTGAACTCTATCAATGTGGTATTGTTCATCTGTAAAAAGACCTTGGAGAGATACTCACAAAGATGAAATTTCTACTTCAATGGGTAACACTGCTTCTGCGCCATAGACTAGAGAAAATGACATGGCTCCAATTGGTGTTTGGATACTTGTTCTATAGGCCCATAGTGCTAGATTTAGTTGCAAATGCTAGTCTCTGCCAGACTTACTCATAGTTCTATGTAAGATCTTTAAAATATTTTTGTTTGAAGCGTCAACTTGTCCATTACCTTGAGGATAATAGATTGAAGAACAATGGTGAGTGATATGAAACTGTGTACAAAGTTCCTTGATGTCTTAGTTTTTTAACTGACCCCCATTGTCTGTTACAATAGAAGAGGGTATCCTATACCTACAAATGATGTATTTCAAGATGAACATAGCAACTTGTTTTCTAGTGGCTCTGATTAGTGGTACAACCTAAACCCACTTAATGAAATACTTAGTGGTCGTAATGATGTACTTGTGTCCACTTGAAGAATTAGGATAAATTTGTCCAACAAGATCAAAGGCCCATTACTGAAATGGCCAATGTGTTATAAAAGGTATGAGTTCTCTGGCTGGAGCATGGATAAGGTTTCCATGTGTTTGACATTTGTGACATACTTTGGAAAATTGAACATCTTTTTCCATTGTGGGCCAGTAATAGCCAACTCTTAATAGTTTCTTAGCTAATGAAAAGCCATTCGAGTGCGAGTCACATACACCTTCGTGAACCTCTATTAATGCGCGGTCAAAATCTTCTTGTTCTAAACACCTAAGAAGCATACCGTCAAGACCTCATCTATATAAGTTAGTAGTGATGAGGACATAACGCGATGTTGTCCTAATTCAAGCTTATTTTTTATTTCTTGATAGGCCATTTGGTAAGGTTTGATCAGTAAGATAAGCAATTATTTTGGCGTATCACGATTGGTCTTGGGAATTTAATGCACAAATCACTTGGGATTTAGGTGTATCAAAAGATGGAAAGGATAATTCTTCCACCAAGAAGTGATAGCGGAATTGGTGTTCTTCCAGTTGTAACATGGATGCTAGCATAGCCATAGCATCTGCAGCTTTGTTTTCCATTCTTGGTATTTGTTGAAATGTGACGAAGACAAAGTACTATTTTAAGTCTTCAACCAGTTGTTTGTAAGGCATTAGTTTCTCATCTTTAGCCTGATAATCTCCATTTACTTGGTTGATAATGAGCTGAGAGTCACCATACACATGTAACTCTACAATTTTCCACAACATTACAAGCTTGAGTCCATTGACCAATGCTTTGTAATCTAAGATGTTATTTGTGCATGGAAACATCAATTTATATGCCTTGGGTATTTTGTAGTCTTGAGGAGTGATAAATAGAACCCCTACTCCAGATCCTTACTGCGTAAAAGAACCATCAAAATACATCTTCCATGGGTATTTAGTTAAATGCATGATTGCTTCATCAAGAAATTTAATCACCAAAGGTGCATCATCTGGTAATGGTGAATCAACTAGTTGATCTGCTAGGACTTGTCCTTTGATATCCCTTTTGTCCACATACTCAATATCAAATTCAATTAGAATTAAGACCCATTTTTCTAGTCTTCCTGTTAATGTTGTTTTACTCAGGAGATATTTGAGAGGATCCATTTTTGCAATAAGTTTCATTATGTGCGAGAGAAAGTAGTGTCTCAGTTTCTGGGATGCATAGACAACTGCTAAGCAAGCTTTTCCAATAACACTGTAATTTAGTTCATAAGACACCAAGGTCCTACTGATATAATAGATTTCTCTTTCCTTCTTGTTTTCATCCTCCTATGCTAGCAATACTCCAAGCGATGTAGTTGTAGCTGAAATATAGAGGAGTAGTAGTTTTCCATAAATAGGTGCCATAAGAATGGGAGGAGTAGCCAAGTAATCCTGTAATTCTTTGAAGCTATTTTCACAATGCTCATCCCATTTGAAGGTAACACCTTTATGTAACAATTTTGTGAAAGGTTGCGCTCTATTAGCCAATTGTGACATAAATCTCCTGATGGACTGGAGTCTTCCTTGAAGCATCCTCATTTGAATGATATTGCGAGGAGGTGAAATTTATAGTATAGATTTTACCTTTTCAGTGTCCACCTCAATTCCTTTGGTTGATACAATAAACCCTAAGAGTTTCCCTGATTGAACTCCAAATGCACATTTCTTTGGATTAAGCCTGAGTTGAAATTGCTCCATGCGATCTAGTATCTTTCTCAACTCTTCAATGTTAGTTGTTTTTATTTTTGACTTGGCTAATGTATCATCCACGTAGTTCTCCATGTTTTTGTGTATCATATCATGGAAGATTGTTGTCATAGCTCTTAGGTATGTAGTGCCAATATTCTTTAGTCCAAATGGCATGACGTTCCAGCAAAATGTTCCCCATGGGCATGTAAATGCTATCTTTTCTTGGTCCTCGAGAGCAATCTTAATTTGGTTATAGCCCGAGAATCCATCCATAAGAGAATACATCTGATATCCCGCGGTGAAATCTATAATCATATCAATGCTTGGCAGTGGAAAATCATCTTTAGGACAAGATTTGTTTAGGTCTCTAAAGTCTATGCAGATCCTGATAGATTTATCTATTTTAGAAACTGGTACCACATTAGAAATCCATCCTGCATAAGTGATGACTCTTATGAATCCGACTTTTAATAGTTTTTCTAGCTCTTGCTTTCACTAGTAATGCCACATGTGGATGCATCTTCCTTAGTTTTTGTTTCACGGGTTTGATTCCAGGAGCTATATATAAATGATGCATTATTAATTCAAGATCAAGTCCAGGCATATCAGTGTAAGACCATGCAAAGTTGATATACTTCTCTTTGAGGAATTCAGTGAATTGTGTCTTTTCTTCTTTTGATAAGGATTGTGCTAGGTGAACAAATTGAGGAGCTTATGTTGATTCTAAGTTAACTGGTTGTGTTGGTTCTATCAGAACTAAAGATCTTTCTTGAAAGTGCTCAGGGAGGATATCAAGAATCTCATCTTTTGGCGCCTCTGGGAGGTTTTCACCATCAGATAGGTATTTTATTTTTACTTTTTTAGAATCTGATACTTCCACAACGTGGTTTTCACCATCAGTTCTTTGTTTCTTTTTATTTTTTAATTTGTGACTAAGAAACTTGATATCCTCCTCTGTCATGTACATGCTCCTTGCATTGGTGGAAGAAGGATAAGGTTCACAAGCATTTAGATAACAAGCCACCAAAGTGTAGTCATTGGGAAAGTTCATGATAGGAGTGGGATTTGAATTGGTCCAATCAATCAAGTCAAGGTTTACCAAGGATAATGATTCAGAGTTCGGTAAGGACAACATTGCGTCAGCATCAAGACTATTAACTGACAAGACATGTTCCGTTAAGTTAGCTTCTACAATGTTTAGATCATTAAGAGTTGAATCGTTAATAATAGGGTCATTGTTAGTAATATGCAGACCTAACTCTAGCAACTCATCAGTTGAGTTTTCTTATTCTTCTCTCATCAAATTGGAATTCATAGATTGTATCCTTTGAATGTCCTCTAGTCCTAGTAAAACACCAGTATCTCCATCAAAAATTATTGGTAGTGGTATCTCATTTGATTCTAGGACAACAACAGTGTTAGGGGAAGTGTTAGAACTCTCTCCTCTCTCCTATCTCCAATAGAGATGCAAATTTTTGAATCACATCTACCTCAATGTCCATGGTTGCATCAGACAAGTTATCCCATTCATAATCATGTGGGTCTGTTATTTCATCATTAGATCTGTTTAGAAACTCAACAATAGTTACCTGATGTACCCTATTAGTCACTTGCAGATCAAAGTGAGGTAAGTCTAGAACATGTGAAATTGTGACCAATTGCCCCCAGTTAGGATGTACATTTTTTTGTTGGGGAATTTATTCAGGAGTTTCTTCTATCAATGGCACTTCTGGAGAGTCTTCTATTGTTTCCTCTACTCTCTGGACATCAGTTTATGGAAATAAAGGAACATGAGGCTCTTGTTGTGCTACAAAAGTAGGTACATATCTTTCTCATTTATATTTAGGATACTCTGTACCAATATGTAATAAGCTTTCATAGGTCCATGGTTCCAGTGTTGTTTCTTCTTCTTCATCATCACTTCCTCCATCAAAGATTGGACCATGTCTAGAAGTAGGGTTTTCTGATTTATTATTGAAACTTAATCCTATTATGTCTTTAGCATTTCTGAATTCCATGTGTATAGGTTCAACAAGTCCTTTTCCTTTATCTCCTAAAGGTCCTGTGATGCCCAAAAGTTCGGGTCAAAACTCAACCAAATTTTTTTTTTTTAAAACTGAAAAAGTTCCACGTTGAAGTTGCGGGAAAGAGGATTGAACGACGTGGTCACAAAAGACTATGGCGATCAACCTCAACAATGTTGAAACCATATGATGCTAGATGATATCGATATAATCGAAGAAGATCATTGGATCATCTTCTCGATCAATATCGATATCATCTAGCATCATATGGTTTCAACATTGTTGAGTTTGATCGCCAGAGTCTTTTGTGACCACGTCGTTGAATCCTCTTTCCCGCAACTTCAACGTGGAACTTTTTCACTTTAAAAAAAAAAAAATTTGGTTGTGTTTTGACCCGAACTTTTGGGCATCACAGGTCCCTTCCCTTTATATCCCATCTGTTTGAGAAGGTCGTATCCTTTACCATACTTTTTAGGAGATATCTCAACATGTTTTACCTCTTTTTCTTTTTGTTCTCCTTTATAGAACAAGCCAAGACTACTTTATCTTCTTTTTCATCCTCTTGAGAAGTAGAGGCTCTAACCATACCAGTTGCTTTATGAATGTCTTGTTCTTTTGATGTTGTAGGTGTAAAAGATGAGGAAGGTTTCCCATAAGATCTTGGAGACACGGGAAGTTCTATAAATGATGGGGTAATGTCTAGTTTGTATTACCCCATACTGGTTTCTTTAAGTTTTAGTGTCTTTCCAAAGCTTCTCATCATCATGAATTTAGAAGTTTCATGTACAGATTCTTTAGGGACTTCCTTATTATGAGGAACCATACTATTTTCTTGGACATTGTTGCAAGTATAGCTTGAATCTGCATGAATTGTTACTTCTACCCCATTATGTGGCAATTTGATGTATTGGTGGTAAGTAGATGACACTGTTTGCATTTCATCTATCCAAGGTCTCCCTAGTAAAATGTTATATGCCAATGGTAGATCAAGAACTTGACAGATCACATTTCATTCAATTGGTCCTATT
This sequence comes from Thuja plicata, assembly GCA_018584345.1. Lineage (NCBI taxonomy): Eukaryota > Viridiplantae > Streptophyta > Pinopsida > Cupressales > Cupressaceae > Thuja > Thuja plicata. The sequence goes on along the minus strand of MU224170.1, from coordinate 1,569,033 downwards.
CTGATTGGTAGCACAATGAGTCCTTTGGATGATCTTTCTTCTTCATAGTAAGCCTTGATAGTTATCTTACTCCTTAAATAAATGGTTTGTTTTGAAAGACCCAACTTCTTTATTAGATTGAGAGTGCAAATGTTCAACCCTGTGCCTCCATCTATTAATACACGTCAGACACGGGATTTGTGAATCAAGACTTAAATGTGTAGGGGTTGGTTAAGCGGATGAGTCAAGGATTTGTCATCTTCTTCTGAAAAAGATAGGTAATGTGGAGCTGAGATGTGATTTCCTATCACCAGGAACTTGTCTACATCAATGTCTTTTGGAATATTTGCAGAATGTAGGGCTTGTTCAAGAACTTCCCTATGCACTGAAGAGATCTTTAGTAACTCAAATATAGAAATTTGAGCTGAATTCCTTTTTAGTTGGTCTACCAAGTTATAGTTTGTAGATGGGATAGTAACTATTTATCTTGCTACTGCTAGTTTGGGAATTGTGACAATAGGTACTTTTGAGGATGTCGCTTGTTTGGATGAGGAGTTAGCTCCTTTGATCGTGACTTGTGCTTGGCTTCGAGTCACCACATTTGATTGCATTGATGTGTATTTAACACCTTTAATAGTGATCACATTGATTGATTTGATTTTAATGTCCAACATGTTGATCACATTGTCGTTATTGGAGTAGGTGTAATTTACCTCATTTCCTTTTCCTTTAGAAGCTTCCCCTTTTTTCGTAGTTAGGGAATAGTTTGTTAAATGTCATATGATATTTTTTAGTGGTATGTCATTCCACCTTGATTTTTCCTCCTTTGATAAGGTCTTGTATAACAGGTTTGAGTTTAAGACAGTCATTGATCTTATGTCCTTTGTTCTTATGAAAGACACAATAATCATTTTCGTTCCACCATCTTGGTTTAACTTCTGGTTCCCAAAATTTTGAATCAGGTATCATGAGGAATTTATTATCCAAGAGTGTCTTTAAAAACATCTCAAGAGGCTCTCCTAATGGAGTAAATGTTCTTAGAGGTCTAGTCCATGGTTTACTTTTGTTGTTCTCATTGTTTTCTCTTGGTAGTGTGGTTGTTACCTTAGCCTCTTTGTTCGCTTGTAAGTTGTTTATTAGATTGAACACTGTTGGTTTAGGATTAACATTGGATGCATCTACCACTCCATCATTAACAAAATTATTTTTTTGTTTCCACCACTTAGGTTTGTTGTTGTAGTTGGTAGATTTGTTATCACTTTGGAGTGTGATTTCTCCTTTCTTAACCATGACATCTTCAGCACTGATGGCACTCTTGATCATCCTATCAAAGCTAGGTGAATCTTGCATTTACAATGCATAGTTCATTTCGGGTACCAAGTTGTTAATAAATATTTCCATCTTTTCTGATTCGGGTATTGCTCTTGAGTACCTAGCAAAGATTTGCCTCCACCTTTGTAAAAAGTGTGTAAAGGATTCACTGGTTCTTTTCTTTGTGCTACATAGATCCATCATGGTTACGTTATGTTGTATATTATAGGAGTAATGTTAAAAAAAATATTGCATTAACTCCTCACAATAATTCACACTTGGTGTGAGTTTGGAGAACCACTCCATAGCGTTTTCGCCTAAAGTTCCCGGAAATAGCCTCATTAGATATGTAGGTTCATGCATGTACTCAATTCTTAGAGCACAAAACTCTCTCACATGGTCATCTAGATCATTTTATCCCATGTATTTGTCATATTTGGGTCTTTCCATGTTGGGAGGAAATGGAACCATGTTGATACTCTTGTCAAAAGGAAATGGACATATGTGGTCCAAAGAGTATTTTTTTGTTGGTTTGACCTTTTCTTGCTTGAGTGTTGCAAGTTTGGATTGCATTAAGGTCAATTGTTTGGTGAGAATATAAATAGGTGTTGGTACCTATTTCTGCTTTAGTCTCTCAACATCATAATATTTAGGGATTTTGACTCCAAGAGATGGTAGATGTAAGAAGTATTTCTCCTTGTCTTCACCAATGTTCTTTGGAATTTTCTACTTTGTTTGAGTCTATTGTACTCTTCCTTGGGTACATCTTCATTACTATCCGAGTCAAACAAAGGACAATTGATATGTTGTTCCTCCTCGCTACTACTTTATTGGTGTTATTGGTTTTGTTCATTGTTATATTCATCAAAATCTCTACTCCATCCTTAACGAGGAGCATCCATTGCGTGTGAGTCTTGATCGAATAGGGGATTGCAACATGTCTCTCCTTGTTGAAATTGTAGTAATCTAGGAGGTACCTCTGATTCATCAGCAAGATACTTGTTATGTCTTGTGTTAACCATGAAAGCTGAATCTCAACTTTGTCAAAGTTTTTCCAATAGTGTCAAATAGAATCTCAAATTGTCCAAGTAAGTGTGTCTAAGTAGTAAAGGTTTTTTTTTTTTGTTTGTTGGAAGTGAATGACTCCAGCATCAGAGGGTTAGAATTCCCTAATAGTGAGATGGAAATTAAGATGTTTTGATAAATGAGTAGACCACACATTTTAAGACCAATTGTGAGAGTCCAAAAGGACATGCAAGGCAGACTTGTAAGAAAGTTGTGAAACAATGACAGGCGGACCAACAAGAGAAATATAACCAGACTGAAGAGCCAAAAGGGTATCCAAAAGTACTTAATTTATCTGAGAGAAACGTGTGCAAGGGCCCACTATCCTAGATGTGACTCCCTAAATGCGAGGTTTTAATTTCCAGATGCGAGCTTGTGCCTAACCAGATGCGAACTTTGATTTTCAGAATGCGAGTAAGTTTCCTGCATGCAAGCTAGGAATGACCAAAAGTGATTAAGTTCCCTAGATGTGAGATAATGCAACCCAATGTGAGCTAAGATAGACCAAAAGTGAGCCTTTGATGATTTTTCATGTTTTATCCATTTTTTGTCTCGAAGTACATGAAATTTTGTCTGATAGTAGAGTTTTTCTGAGACTTTCTAGTGAGTTGTAAACAACATGTATATCAGGGAATGAAAATTATTGCATGTTTAAGAGTTTATCTTTTTAGTGATCCTTTTGGACACATCAAGCAATGTTCTTTTGTTAAGGGTGTTCAAACACTTTCCCTATTCCCTAAATTCTAAGCATAGATTGGAAATCTTTACTCGTAGACTCAGGTACATACTCACATGCTAATCAGAATACTGCCATCACCAAGCACTCAATGGATCCAGTCATGATGTCGTATTAGCCGAATCCAAGTGCAAGTGAGGGTACAAAATGACAAGTATCTTGGGGCAATTACTATTTGCCTTGCACAAATATTATCACCCTTTCAGAGATAAATCGGGTTTGTTTTGACTACAAGTGTTTTGTAATTGTGGACATCCATTTGAAATCATCCCCCATAGAATTCCACAAGGCAAAATTGAGGCGTATAACCCTATGAGTACTCAAATGTGTGTAGTCTCACAAGCAAGATTAAAGCAGCTCCGCTCTACACACACTCAAGAATGTTCAAGGAATGATGTCAAAATTCCAGGAACAAAACTGACTACGTCTTCCAAGGCTTTGGCCTACAAGGAAACATATTGTTTATAGTGAGTTGGAAGGGTTGGCATAAACCTGTCCTCACTTGGGTCATCCCAGGAGATTTTTTCCTCAACAGGCAGGCCCTCTAATGTTTTTGAAAGCAGTGAAAAAGATTGGCGAGATTAGGAGTCTATATTTATGATTCTTCAAAAGAAGAAGAGCATACTCTCCTATTCCATGTCATTTTCTCTCACAAACACACCAAACATGTTCATTTCCTCAAACTACGTCACTCAAAACTCAATCCCCCATGATGAGTCTTTGATTCTTCCACTTGGAAAGAAGAGAAAATCCTCTAGTGAGACTAAGTAATAAGCTTAAGTTCGACTTTTAGGTTCCTATTGTAAGAAAGCACAAAGCATATGAAAGAAAATTTGTGTTGTTCAATTTCCTCAAATTAGGTGATTTTCTTGTTCATTTAATTTTCCAAAATTTGACAATGAGTTTTCCTTGTTCAATTTACCACAAGATTTAATGCTTTTCTTTGTTCAATTTCTATCCAAAAATTAGACGATTGAACTTGCTCATTTACCAAAAAATTTTAATGCTTTGATTGTTCAATTTCTATCCAACTTTAGAAAAGTGAATTTGCTTTGTCCATTTACTCCAAACTCCTCTCAAATCTTAAATTGACTTGTGAGTTTCTGATTTTCCTTAGAGGAAAAGAGCATAATCCTTCGGCCAATTTACTAAGTGATGGAAAATATATTTATTTTTAAAGCTTTGAACAAATAGAGGTCAAGTTGAGAGGTTTGACAACCTGCAAACCACAAGTTAGTAGTTACTTTCCACCTCTTTGAGAAAAAAGGCTTTGACAACAACCTGCAATCAAAAGTTAGGTTGCTCAAGACACAAAACCATACATGATCAAAATATTAGTAGTAAGACCTTTAAATTTGAAAATCAATCAACCAAATGCGACTACATTTCCTAGATGCGAGCCTAGATTTCCTGTATGCGATTAATAGTTCTGAATGTGATGCTTTACACAAAATGCGATACATGATATACTAGATGCAAGCTTTTACTATATGCAATATAGGATATACCAGATGCAATTTTACAAATCTTGAATGCGAGGATATTTACTGCATGCGAGCCTTGATCAACTAAAGGCGACTCTGAACTTGAAAATAGAGAACTCAAATTAGCCAAAATTGATAAGAAGATGAGGTAAAATCCGAGGATGAGCCCCACGATGGGCGCCAGAAATGAGCGTGTATTTTATGGATCTGCTAGCTTCAACACAACACTTCAATATGTCATTGCATTAGTAAAATAACATGAAATATAAGAGTTAGAACACATATCAATCACCAAAATTGACATATTGCTCCATATCTAAGAAGAGTATGAAATATGCTATAATTGCCCTCATATTATGCATAAATCAGTGACAACATCATGCTTAGAATGGAATATTTAACTAAAATACAAGATAAATGCTCAATCAAAGTTCATTTTAGAGCTCCAATTGAAAGATTATAACAATTCTAAATGTTTGAGCTAAAATGCATTAAGAAATCTCTAAGAATATGAGCAACATAAGTTTGCAAATAAATTCTAAAATTAGGGGCCCATTGAGCTCAAAATTCATTCCATTTATAGAATAATTTGAGGAATAAGAGGTTAGGATTGAATTGTGAAGAGAGGTGGAGAATGAATCTTTGGTGATCCATGTGAGGTGATCCAAGTGATTTAACTCTCATTGGCTAGGGAATTGACTTTCCCTTTAGCAAGTGAGGAGTTGCAATTAGGATTTTATTTAATTCCTTTTAATTAATTACCTTAGCCATGTATTTGTTTCTTTTTTATTTAATTGATTTAATTTGATTTAATTGACTAAGGAAATTAATGTAAATTAATAATTAAATCACTTAGGAGATTAAATTTTGATTTAGATAAATTATGCCAATTAATTGAAGAATTGTCTTTACATAATTAGGGTATGATCACACTTAGGGAAAATAGGTTCTCTGGCCAGAGCATACCAAATTAGGGTGGTTACAATTACTTTGTAACATGACTTAGTAATGCAATTTTTTTTTATAAGAATACTATAGGTAAATTTTGTGCACTATGTAGCATCTCTTATTGATAATTGTTGTGCTCCCACAAATCACACCCCATTTTGGCCACTTTATCTAATGGGGACACCCTTTTATCTTTTCTCTTCTCACTTTGTTTTGGTCTCCCTAGGTTCGGGTCGGTCAGGTTATTGGTGAGTCATATTGCGAGCTTTGTGCTCCTGATAGTTGGGTACTTGCCTTAGTTGAAGCTAGGTTTTTTTGGGGTTTTGTTGCTTCTCTGTTGTTTGTTTTTGTCTTATTTTTAGGGTAAGATCCCATTTGAAATTTTTTGAGTTTCCTTTTGGTCTTTTGGGGATCAGGGATCAGGGATGTTCAAATACCCCCAGGTCCTCAAAGACCTGAGCACCCACACCTCCCACCAGTGATAAGTCCAAAGCCCTTTCAGGCTAGTTGGGTGGTTGAGGGTCTCATGACCCCCGCAACCCTACAACCCTAAACCCTAACCCCCCAGTTGAGAGTTGGGTGACGTCCCCAAGAGGTCAACTATTTTTCCTATAAATAGGACGTCAATTTTTCACTTTTCTCACGCCATGACTCCGAGCCTTCGAAACCCTACTATGAGCAACCTAGTTTGCAAGCCTACAATGACCTAATACACTCACCTTATTGTAGATTTTATTGATTTGCAACTTTTAGACTGATCTTTCACATGCAGTTTGGTGATCTCACCTTCTTTTTTCTGTTAGGGTTTTGTGTCCTTGTTTTGTTGTTTTTTCTTTAGCTTTTCTTCTAGTTTTTCTTGCAATTAGTTTTGGTGTTTTGTCTAGTTTTGTTTGAGTTAAGGTCAGGGACTCAGTGTTTTGGGTTTCTTTGCGAGTTAGGGTTTTTTAAAATAAAACTTGGCATCATCTCACAAACCGTTCAACTTTCAGCTCATCAGGGTTTCAAAGCCTCGAAGCCCCAAAAGAGGGGTTGGGATCTGAAGCCTCGATGCACCGTATACGCTCACCAAACCCAAAATGTCTTAGGCATTTTATCGCAACCCTGGCCCTTTTAGGACATTGAGATTTTGGACCCCCAAAACCTTGAAGGGGGAGTTAATGTCCAAAGCCTCGACACCCTATCCCTTTCTTCCTTTAAGCAAAATCCCTTTGGGCCTTCGGGGGTGCAAACCCCCAAAACTATGAAGGGGTTTCTAAGGTCCACACCATCGAAACTCGATGTCTCACATTCACACATAAAGGTCATTCAAGGAGAGGCTCATGCTTTTGGGGTTTTTGAGTCATCGAAACCTCGAAAGGGGTATTTAGATCCCAAAGCTTGAAACCTCGAGGCACTGACACCATGCAAATTGTCTTGTTTTCTTGGGGTATTTTCTTAGTTTTCATTTTTAGTTTTTCTTTTCTTTACTTAGTTTTAGTTGTTAGATTAGATTAGTTTCTTTTCACAAGTAATTAATTCACTTTCATAATTAGATTTCATGATTTCAAAAAAACATTTTGACGAACATCGTTTGATTACAGGTTTAATAGGTATGAATTCTCCATTGCCAATGAAGTAAAAATTCAAGGGATATGGCCTGACGTCTAGGATGGGTAATCTCCACAATGAGATTACCGACACAAATATTGGCCACATGGACTTTAACAAGTTCATGAAGAGCATATCCAACCCTGCTGGCAGATCACCTAATGAAACTTCTACAGTGTACTCAGGCCTCTTAGATGTTGTTGGACATCCAATATCCATTCTACCACAAGACCTTATAATGAATATTGTAGAGAATTATGACTCAAATAAAAGGAGGGTCAAGAACAAAGAAGGTGATGTGTTGGAAATCAAGCCATGCATCATCAAGGATGTGTTTCACATTCCAATTGTAAACTCATACATTAATGTTTCAAGGGAGAGGGCATATCACTACTATGAAAACACTCTTGATATGACACACAACATCAATGACAATTACCTTGCACAAACAAAAAAAGAATCCAAATTGGATAAGATAGAGCTTCACAGAGCATATCTACTAGAGGATATGAAGAATTGTGTTACCTTGCTGAGAAGAGTATATGGTCTTCCTCAGGCCAGGAAATTAAAGACATGTGATGCAATGGAAGATGGAGTGGGCCTAAACAAGGGTTCCCCAAATCCTCTTCACTGAAGGAATGAACAACAAAAGTGTCTTCTCTATGTCAATGTGCAAGAACACCTATCACAAGTGTTCAAAT
>MU224170.1:1546408-1558965 GCA_018584345.1 Thuja plicata | reverse complement strand
CCATATGTGTTCATACCATTTGTTTCAACATGACTGTTATCAAGAAGTACCAAATCTGCAAACAACAACTTTCACCAAAACGACCATAACTTGTTCAAATCTTAATAAAAATGAACCAGACCAAATCCAAAAGGAATATTATTTACTACACCATCAAATTACATCATATTTACATTGTTTCCAGGCTGTACATGGCTGTACAAGACCTGGAAACAAGAAGGAAACTAAAAATTCAATCAAAACAAGAACTTGAAAATGCTCCAAATTTGTTCAAAACATAAATCCTTCCTTCTATTCTGAATTGGTTCTACCATACATTGGTATTTAAAGACTAATTGGTAGTTGTGACCTATCAAATACCTTTCATAATCATCCCTTTTACAACTTTTAATGAAAGTTTAGAACTTTGCTTTACAACTTTTATGCAACTTGTGCATTTTTGACATTTATGCAAATACCTATTAACCTAGGACTTCATTTGTCATTACACATTTATACAAATTCATTGGGATGGCTCTAATGGCCACATTTACATTCAAAATATACCTTATAGGCCTAGCCAAGCTTTGAATTATTAACCGAGTTTCTCCTTAACAAAGGTGCTCCTGCACCAACATGGATGGTGCTACTTGCAGACACTATCAGGGGTAGGAAGAACAAGATTGATTGGGGTCGCATCATAAGTGAAAATTTAGATGAACAATTGCAAAGGGTTAAGAGAGGTACCCAAAATTTTATATGACATCCTATGTGGTATATCTACTGGCAGCCCATGCAGAATACCTGGGCCTATACAAGAGGGGATCTCTCCAAGATCCAAATGCTTATCCCTACAACTTTAACCTTAGTTGGTAACAAAAGACAAGATGAAAGCAAGAAGTCAAGAGCACCGAATAGTCAATGATTCCTTCACCTTCACAATCATCTTCTCCATTGAGGTAGATTATGTAAAGAGAATGTTAGTGGAGCTTGCTACTAGAATCAAAGATGTTAGCAACTATTTCATCTAATTCAGGACTTTCATGTACCTCAAGACCTTGCAGGATGCACTCTGAACCCAAAGAAGCTCTTGAGGTACCCATTAGATAGGATTATCCTAATGGAAATGTGTAGGGAACTAGAAAGTGCCCATTAGCTCATTGTCTGCAAGCACAAGCCGTGATTCACATTCCCTATGTCCATGGGAGCTCCCTTAGTACAAGATATCAAAGTGGTAAAGTTAGTATGCTTGGAGTGGGACAAGTTCCCTCTCAATGAATTAAAAATATAGAGGGGTAAATTTGACCCTATTGGCACATTCAACAAGGTGATGGGTGCTCACTACAAACATGAGCTCCATCTAGAAGACCATTGGGAAAAATATGTGGATTATTACGAGGTTTGTATAAGAGATTATCCTAATGGAAATGTGTAGGCAACTAGAAAGCACCCATGAGCTCATTTTCTACAAGCACAAGCCATGCTTCACATTCCCTATCTCCATAGGAGCTCACTCAGTACAAGATATCAAAGTGGCTAAGTTGGTATGCTTGGAGTGGGACAAGTGTGCTCTCAATGAATTAAAACTAGAGAGGGGTAAATTTGACCCTATTGGCACATTCAACAAGGTGATGGGTGCTCACTACAAACATGAGTTCCATCTAGAAGACCATTGAGAAAACTATGTGGATGATCACGAGGTTCCACACTGAGCCAAAACAATGTTGCAAAAAACCAAGTGATACTGCACCTGCTAAATCCTCTCTAGTGAAAAGCCGAGAGCCAAATGGTTTTTTGTATAATAAATATCAGAGCTTAACATAGAAGTAATAGACCCATAAGTAATATCATTATTAGGGTAGTAATTGCACTACCTAGCAAATTGCATCGACAATACAAGGATAACCAACATGTGAGAGTTACATTGTGAACTACAAAAGCACTTATAAAAATATGCACCATATCTATGGAAAACTGTCATATTTTGCAAAGGCCACCAAGGCAACTTTCCATAATGATGACACTTTAAATCCTTCGGACTGAGGACAAGCCACGTCTGCAATGAAATGCTGAGCAACAAAACCCTATCGTATGCTAGGTGGAAATGAAATTCAAAAACAACACAAGTGGTGAGAGAGAGGGAAAAGGTGGGCCCAACCTCAGCCATCCAAGCCAAAACATTAATATCAAACATTTTTAAATTATTTTAGTTTAATTAAATTTTAAACAATAAGATGATAAATAATAGAATTTTTGTATTATTTCAAAAATTCATTCATTAATATCAACTTTTTATAATTATTTTAGCTCAAATTATAATTTAAACAACAACATGAGAAATAATAGAATTTTTCAAATATTTCAAAAATTTATTCTTATTTAAAAAAAAATGATTTAATGAAATCAAAATGTAAACAAGAGTTGCATGCATATAGCTGAGTCCTACCATTTGTTAAAAAAAATAGCTTTTACAATTTTATTTGTGTTTTGTGATTTTTTTACCAGGTATAAGCTCCTGCCATTTGTTAAAAAAATTATCTTTTATAATTTTTTTGTACCTAGTGATTTAGTAATATAATTAAGTATAAATATTTATATATATTTATCTTATTTATTTCAATTTATCACTTTCTTGTTCCATGGCTATCGTATTCCAAGCTCATCTGCAAACTCAATTATCTTAGGTTAACAGAGTGGAAATTAAGTTTACATTGACGCTTGAAAATAAATATACTTAGTAAAATAAATATTTTCTAACATACATGGACCTGACCCAAATTTGTTCCATATTTACAAAATAATATGTCAAAGTATTATAATATTTCTGAAAATGTTTGCACTATTACAATCAATAAGGAAGATATTTCCTATTAGCAAAATCTTAAATAAAATGCACATCCTGTTGGAAATACAATATTGGGAAAGCAAGATACTGAGAGGGGGGGGAGGGGTGAATTAGATCTTGAACTTTAATCACTTTAAAACAAACTGATCCACAATCATATAAATTTGTAATCGGTCTAACATCTAGTAGCATCCATGACAGTAAATGAATAACACAATATAGATAATTTTGTAACCCAGAAACCCAAATAGGTAAAACTGGGGTGGGGATGACACCCACAAATTCTTCACTACTGCAACAATAAAGTGTACCTATTAGGGCTACAAGAGTTTTATTAAAATATACAATCTACCTGGTTAAAGGTCTTCCCGGTTAAGAGCTTTAGATCATTACAATCTACCTTGTGAAAGGATTTCAACTTACAGTAAAGTAAGCACTCTGCTAAGAGATTTAGAAAGGTCTGCTAGAACCACTCTGTTAAGATATTTCACCTGATACACTTGTTAGAATGTCTCAAGATATGATCCTTCGATATGCACTATGATGCTGATAACTAATCTCGTCTTTATAATACCTTTTCTGACCTTCTAATCTGATATGTCCTTACTCTGCTGCTCACTGTTCTTCTACTCTACTAGATCTATGCTTCTTGACAAAACAAACCTTCACACATCTCTCATGTATGTATGCACCTTCTCTATGTGCTCTCCAATCACTCTTCTAATTAGGGTAAGAAGCAATCTTATTATACTCTTTGAATTTGGCGAATAGATCTAGATCAACGACAAAAAATAAAATGTATGCCTCCTAGGCATTCCAATTTTCTAATAGGATACATGCCATGCATAGGATAAAAAAATTAAATGCATAATTAACTCCATAGAGAATATTAAATACTTCACATATGTCGGCCCAAAACACCCATAAGTTGGCTCAAACATATTACCTTAAAGTTTGTGTCATATCTGACATGTATGTCAAAACTGTCTTGTTCAACACTTAAGTCTCTGGCGCTCGACACGGAATTGCTGGATAACTCAGCATCTATGATCTGTTCTTCTCAGCAATGACTTGCCATGTAGCTCAGCCTATACTATTTTATCTCGGCCACAGTGGTAGCCGACCAAAACTGCCTCAATAGATGACTAAGTATGCACACTAAATGATCAACAAAAAACTTAGAGATTAACAATCTCCCCCTTTGATATTTAGTGGTAAAAACACTTATCATTTCATTTACATCCACAAAAATTTCCTAAGTACATACAATACTCCCCCTTTCATTATACTCCTTACTCAATAGATTATCTACATAGTATACATGCCTTCAAAACATATTATACCTTCGGCTCATCTATTCCTTCCTTTCCTGATTCTCCCTTGTTTTTGTCACTGATTGTTGGTGGGGTTAGGTTATACTTATCCAAAAAATGTTTATGAAGTTGTAGAATCAAGACAAATGAAGTGTCCGAACTATCTTTAACAAAATTCATAACTTCCAACTTAAATTCTAGCTCAACTGCTAGACTTACCAAACTTTATGTAGTAGAGAGATGAGAGTCTCTCTTTATCAGTTCTCTTGTAGCTGTGAGTTCTTTCTGCATAACCTCCAAATGAGGTATCAGATTAGCCTAAATCGTAATCAATTTTGCCCTGATTCAGCCATCTTCAACCATGAGCTCGGCTAACCTCCTCTGTGTATGAGTTAACTTATTGAAATGAATGGAGCTAGACCTAGCCTCCATGCTCAATGAACTTGCAGTTGACTTCATATCCTATTGTAATTTCTCAATTAACTACTGATTTTCTTTGGTGAAGAAAGATTCATCACATAGTCTTTTGTACAAAGAAAATACATTGTTTGCAACTTCTTCTAAAATTTCAATGAGAGAGGAAAGTTCAACCTATTGAGTAGCTATCTTTTTAGATATCTTTTCCAGTACTTTGTTCTCAAACTTTCTCTCAAACCATTGCATTAGTTTGTCATTTGCCTTGATATTATCATCAATCACCTTTTGTATAATGTGAACTAGTTGTTCTAGTATAGGTGCCTAGTCATTTGCATCATTCATATCAAAGGCATTTACAAAAATATCTTTGATGTCATGCAAAACTTGCTTCTGCTTTTTTTCTCCCTTCATTTCTTCCTGTCTCTTCTTCCTCTTCAAAAGTTCTCGAAGGGTCTAAATCTTCTCATATGAAAAGTTCTCAGGATCCCATTTAGGAATCACAATTACTTCATCTAATGTGACATTCAGTCCTGGTGACTTCTTCTTATGTAGCTTCCTCCTTTTGGGCTCAGGTGATCTGTCAACTAGCTCAGTTTCAATGATTTCCTTTCCTTTACCAGTAAGCAATTCAGTTGCTGACTTCATCTTAATCAAAATTTCTTACTAGTCAGGTACATTCCCCATTTTTGGTCCAGTGGGGGTAGATGAAGTAGAGTGTGGTAGGTGTACCAACACTTGTATTGCCTCTTGTTCTTTAGGCTTGTCTCTAGTTACTTCTATCTTGTCTCCGTTGTTTAACAATGTCTGAGCAACCTCTATAATAGGTGGATTTTTATTATTTACCTCTTTATCTTCTGGTTTCTCTTTCTCAGCTCCTTCTTCATTTTTCTCTTCATCGACCTCAGTAGCCTTGATAGGCGATTCAATAGTTGTGTCTTCCGGCTCATCCTGATCCTCGACATCCACATTGCTAACATTGTCTAGTGTGGTGTCGATGGGACTATCCATTGTCAAATCTGTAACTTGCTCATCACCTATTTCCTTTTGTGTTTCAGTTTCTATTTGATTAGTGGTGATTTTCTCAGAAGTTTCTTCATCTATTTTATTCTCTTTTGGAACTGCCAACCCAAAAATCTCTTTCCAAATCCAAGTACTTTGATGTACTACTCCTTCAATGTCATTCTTCAAAATAGTATAAGCTCTATATTTGGGTACAATATTTTTCTTATATTGATAAAAAAATTTTGCTTTTTGTTTCTTTGTCAATTGTGGGATGACTCTATCCAAAGTTTCTTCCCTAATTTGCCTTTCTGTCATCAATGCAAATTCCCATTTACTAGATAAGAAATCATAAATTTCTGTAGGGACATTGTTCCCTATCTCCATAAGTGTCAATTTGAATGTACTCATCATGTCTAATAGAGCTTCTTGTCACTTGAACTTATTCTCTATACTTTTCTTTTCATATTTGATAAATTTAAATCCAGATAACCCAGTTGAACTTATAATGTTCTTGCATACCTCATCAATGTCTATAGGATGTTTGGATGATGTTGTAGGTATGTTTCTTGGCACATTAGTGTCAGTTTCCTCATCTTCTTCATCACTCAAGATTAGTCTCCTTTTCCTTGGTCTTTTGGCAGAATTAGTCGGCACTGCCTTGGTCTTGACTTGTTTCTTCTTCCCTGATCTACTCTCGGCAGCATTCTTCCTTATGTATACTAATGTTCTCACCACAGGAGGTGAAATAGTTGATGCCTTAGTCCTTGGTCTATTTACAGTAGGAAAGATAGCTTGAGGTTTAAATTTTCTTACTTTGGTTGCCTTGGAAACCATTGGCTGTTTCCCTTTCCCCTTAACAACTACATCCTCTTCAGACTCTACTTCTTCTTCTTCTTCTTCTTCTTCTTCTTCTTCTTCTTCTTCTTCTTCTTCTTCTTTTTCTTCTTCTTCTTCACTAGGTATGTCTTCTCCTTGTCCAGCAGTTAAGTATAGAGAAGCATCCTCTACTTCCTCATCACTTGCAATGCCAACCATCCTTTTCAAATTGTTGACAATATTTTTCCTTTTTCTTTCCATGGTGCCAACCTTTAGGTTCATAGAAATTTTGGCCTTGGCTTCTTCATAATTACCAAAACATTTAGCAGTACTATCAATTTCCTCTACTAGGAGTGTTATGATTGCTGCAGATTTTTGATCTATGTTTACTTCATAAGGTAATGACCTTAACCATGATATCCTAGGTACTACAACCTGAACATAAGTGTAATCTGTGTCAACTAGAAAACACACATCCTCATAATGCTGTTCCACTAGTGAACTAGGAATTCTACTTCTCAGTCTCATACTTTTCTTGAACTCCACAAAGTATGTTCCCATCACATTATCAAAATTATCACCTAACTGTTGAATCAGTACATTTATCTATTGGGTGATAGGTCTATCTATTTTCCATACTATGTTTCCATAGGTAGGAAATGTCTTTTGAACATAGAAAAATATGCATACAAGCAAGGATCCGAACTTACACATATAATTCTTTTCTTTCCTGATTGATACAAGGTTCTCGACAAGCTGTGTTAGCTATAGCTTGGCTAGGTCATATGTGTGATCCTTCTTGATGATCTTCCATGCTTGGTCTACTGCAATGCAAGACATGCTGTCCAGTCGGCTTGACTAATAGAACTTGTGAGCAATAACCCTTACAGAAAAATCAAGTTCTAGGTCTTCAATGGTGGAAATAGTCATTCCTCTCTTATTCCATACGGCTTTAGTGACCTTCTCTATGTCTTCTTTACTCTAGCATTTTAGGGTCCTTTTCCTATTGATTGTAGGGTAACTAGTTACATGACGTATGATATCCTTGGAAATCTTTACTGGTCCATTCTCCAACTAGATGCTCATATCATGTACCCTGCTAAGAACAATTTTGATCCATTCTTCCCTAAAATTCCTCAGAAACTCTAGGGCTCGAGTTAACCCTCGCTCAGCTAAATTATTGTGTTCAGGTTTTAAGGCTCCATCTATACATAATTTACTGTAGGATTCCCTCAGCTCATGGTCTCCAACTTCACTGATTTTGCACATGTAACATGCCCTAATATCATGAATCATGAGTAACTTTGGAGGGATTGAAGATAGGGCTCTAGTCAGATCACCTTTCATAACGCTCTCAGGAATGACTTAAAATTTGGGAGGTGCATAGGTGTCACTCCTCACCAATTGAACTTCTCTCAATTCCTTATCCATTCCCTTAACTGGTGCAGATGAACTAGCAGCCATGATTTCAAGATAAAGGGTTTCAAAGATGAAACAGAGTACCTCTGCAACTGTCAAAGTTTGCACTTTTGTTGAATAGCTGACGACATGCTATAAAATTCTTCAAAAATCTCTGCTAAAATCAAGTTCACCAATGCTTCAAAACTTCAAGAAATCTCAAATCGCAAGGTGAAATGAATCGTGAATGGTTCATTCCTTTATATGCTTCGAGGTAGGTTTGTAATAAATGTTATGTCCATTGGATTTAGTGTAAAACAGTTGTCCTCGGCCAACTTTGATAATCTCTCGGTCGCAACCTAAACTAGCTTGGCACATATGTCGCCGAGCTCGGTCTTCATATAATACTGATGCTTGGCACCTCTAGTGCTTAAGTGACTTTTCTCGGTACTTTATCTTTACAATATGTCCTGATGCATCTTTTCATATGCAGATATGGACTTTGGCATAGTATATGTTAGGAACTGATGTAAGATATAAAATTTAAATATAGTTCCTTACGTACCTCTTCTGCTTAGTTTGAGATTGTGTGATCACCTGATCCATTGGATTGGGTGACCTTGGATTCAATAGTTTCACTGCTGCTCGGTTCTATTTTTCTTACCCATGTCTAGTTCATCTGTGATCTAATTTCCTCAATAGTGGGAGCAGGAACTCTTGTCTTGCACTCTCTCTTAGTATGACCAATTTTCAAACAACTAAAACAAACTAGGCTTCCATTCATTCCAACTCTTAGATCTTCCTCTGGAATGTGTCTTTATGCAGTCTTCAGGTGCATGTCCATATTCTTCACAGTAATGACAACTTTTCCTTGTATTGTAATACCACTTGTAAGTGTTTCCTTTTCTTAGTTCTTTCACTTGTGTCTTTGATGTCCATTGATGTTTAGCATTAGATCTACAATCTTGTGCCTTATGTCCAAATTTTTGACAATTGTAACAATATCCATTGATTCTTGATGTGGTAGGTGCATCATTTTCCTTAGCCCAACATTCATGTGCTTTATGTCCAAATTTCTTACAGTTAAAGCAATAACCATTGAACTTAGGTTTAGGATTGGACTTACCATTCTTGCTTCGGAAAATGTTTGCAGTGTGTCCTAGTTTTCCACAGTGGTGGCATACAAGTTTGTTTCTCTTTGTCTTTGCATTCCCTTTTTCACCAGTCTTTGATGATTCTCCTTTCTCAATAGATGTCTTTGGTTTAGTGTGGCCTAATCTAGAAGAATCTTTTGGTCTCCTTGATGCTTCCATCAGATTCTCAAAATGAGTCAAGGCTTCATTAGGTTTGTTCAACCTTTCATTCAGTTCTTTCTCAGATCTCAATTCATCTTTCAATTGACTATTCTCAGATCTCAGATTCACAATTTCCATGTCTTTCCTACTGATCTCCTGATTTGCAAGTAGCAGTTGATTTTCCATGTCAACTTGATTGTTTGTCATCATTTGCACATCATGTGTCCTTTCATCAAGTCTGACAGTCATCATTCTTTTATCTTCTTCTACCATAGCTTTGTCATCTTCATCTTTCTTCTTTTGTTCCACTACTTCACATAGTCTTACTGTCTGCATTTCTTGTTCTCTTTTTAGGTTCCTGACTTCTTCACATAGTGCATTGTTCTTTTCCAGTAGATCTACAATTGTTGTATCGCTCTTAGTAGAATCTCCATTCTGAAATAGATTTGCAGTGTCTTTTTCCTGATAATGAGTACCATTCATTTGTTTGTCCAAATCTTTCCTAGATCTCAATGACTTCCTCAACTCCTATCTAGCTGTCTCAAGCTGATGTAATGCTAGCTGAATTTCAATCTTTTGATTCTCAATGACTTTACCCAATCTATAAATCTCCATATCCTAATCTGTACTTTGAAGCTGATTAAAACCTTTTGTAGGAGAATGAAGCTCTGATACCAATTCTTGGAAATACAATATTGGGAAAGCAAGATACTGAGAGGGGGGGGGGGGGGAATCATATCTTAAACTTTAATCACTTCAAAACAAACTGATCCACAATCATATAAANGAGAATGAAGCTCTGATACCAATTCTTGGAAATACAATATTGGGAAAGCAAGATACTGAGAGGGGGGGGGGGGTGAATCATATCTTAAACTTTAATCACTTCAAAACAAACTGATCCACAATCATATAAATTTGTAATCGATCTAATATCTAGTAGCATCCATGACAGTAAATGAATAACATAATACACATAATTTTATAACCCAGAAACCCAAATAGGTAAAACTGGGGTGGGGATGACACCCACAAATTCTTCACTACTACAACAATAAAGTGTGCCTGTTAGGGCTACAAGAGTTTGATTACAATATGCAATCTACTTGGTTAAGAGCTTTAGATCATTACAATCTACCGTGTGAAAGGATTTCAACTTACAGTAAAGTAAGTACTCTGCTAAGAGATTTAGAAAGGTCTGCTAGAACCACTATGTTAAGAGATTTCACCTGATACACTTGTTAGAATGTCTCAAGATATGATCCTTCGATATGCACTCTAATGCTGATAACAAATCTCCTCTTTATAATACCTTTTCTGATCTTCTAATCTGATATTTCCTTACTATACTGCTCACTTCTCTTCTACTCTGCTAGATCTATGCTTCTTGACAAAACAACCCTTCACACATCTATCATGTATGTATGAACCTTCTCTATGTGCTCTCCAATCACTCTTCTAATTAGGGTAAGAAGCAATCTTATTATACTCTTCAAATCTGGCGAATAGATCTAGATCAACGATCAAAAATAAAACTTATGCCTCCTAGGCATTCCAATTTTCTGATAGGCTACATGCCATGCATAGGATAAAACAATTAAATGCATAATTAACTCCATAGAGAATATTAAATGGTTCACATATGTCAGCCCAAAACACCCATAAGTCAGCCCAAACATATTACCTTAAAGTTTGTGTCATATCTGACATGTATGTCAAAACTGTCTTGCTCGACACTTAAGTCTCTAGCGCTCAGCATAGAATTGCCAAATAGATCAACATCTATGATCTGTTCTGCTCGGCAACGATTGTTAAAATCTTCATGAATTTCACAGTATAAAAAGGAATGATATGTTGCTACTGACACCTCCTTGCATATTAGAGGAAATACAAATAAAAATGCAACTACAAATATAATACTACTGATGAGGCTCATGATAGAGTGGATTAAATTATATGTTCAACAAATTCCAAGGCTCATAGATACTACAATGCAGAGATTGTTGCCTTGCAGAGATGAATAGGACCAATCAAGAAGGAAAATGCAAAGAGATTTTTTAGTGTTTCCTTTTTATCCATGGTATGGCCATATGTAGCCTCTTCTCTCACCATACAACATTCTATATCATATGGATTTCTTGTCATGTTCTTTCTTATTCCTACAAATGCATTTTCTGGTAATGTAGACTTTGCTATTGATAATTTATCAGAGGCACCAAATAATGAGAAAAAACTAAAGGAGATTGAATATTATATAATGCTAGACCCAATTTGGGAAATTTTGGGATAGAATAGAGAATGGCAATGAGCCTGGATGGGGTAGATTATATAAGTAAGGTAGAAATAAATCCAACTAATGCTATCTATTGAAAAACAAAGCCATTATATGAGAGTTGCACAACATAACTATTTCTATTACAAACTTTCAATCTGACATGCAACATTTTAGTTTCTCATAGGCTACTGGACTAACATATATTTTTGGAAACATAGTGAATGAGTCTAACTATGAATTTAAAAAATGTGATCTAAACTAGTGTGAAAAGAAAATAATTTTATATAATTCAATCCAAAAAAATCCAACATAATATGTTCTCACCCCCATAATTCATAGATTTGCAGGAAGCTTTTTAACAAAATTTAAAAGGAGCTATTGTTAGGTTTAAGTAATAATGAGAAGGGGGGTGAATTAGTATTACAACACTTTAAACTTGAACTTAATAAATTCCAACTGAACCAGATACTTAAAGAAATGAAAAGAACATAAATGTAAAATACATAACTCATAATACCATTAATTGTTCTCGAGGAAACCCTGGCCAATGGAAACCCTGGTGGGGATAGTACCCACAAATATGCACTAAAATTATAGTGTCCCTTAGGAGACCTAGCCATGTTAGGATCTGAATATTACATTAGTACATTTCCCTATTAGGAGAATACAAAAACCATGTTAGAGGTATACACTGAGCTCACTGCACATACAATCTAAAATATGTCATGATGACAATATATATCAAAATGAACATAAACAAGCATCTTCTATGCTTAGGTAGTTATATTTTTAGCTTGCATCACCATCTATCTGATTCTAATATCACAATGTATCCATTTATCTATTCGCATCTATTCCATACATTACATCCATCATCTCTACTTTGCTTCTGAAAAAGCTCCTCATATATATAAATTTTACATATGCAGTCAGCTTCCCAATGTTTGATGTCGAATGTGGACCTCTCTATTCAACACAAACGCAACATAGTCCTTATTCAATCAATGAATTCGCAAAGACAAACATTGAATTGTTTTCTCTATGAAATGATTGAGATGACCTGTTGCCTCCTAATTAGGAGTGATTGCTATAGTATACCCTCAGAATGAGAGCCAACAACCTGATCTTCTCTAATACGGAGGATTTTTAGAGTGCAGTGTGTGAAGAACAGCCATCAAATGTGAGAAATCTGCAACTAGATATGATGAAAAATGATG
>MU224170.1:1516846-1527885 GCA_018584345.1 Thuja plicata | reverse complement strand
CCAAAATGTGGAATGTAGAATGTAGGATGTCTTCAATCTCTTTCTTGTAGATCTCCAACACCAAGTCTTGAATGGGTTCTTGATTATGAAGAGGCTTGGAAGAAGATGGATGGAGAGATCACCAAAAAGGGCCCTATGTGACTTGAATCCTTCAATGGCCTCCCATGGATCTCTTTGAATGCTTGAAGGCTTGATGATGGATGAATCCTTGCTTCAAATATTTCTTGAATGCTTTCTTGAATTCTTGCTCCTTAGCTTGATGGAATTGCACTTGATGATAGTTTGAGAATGCTTGATCACGATTAGAAGACTTAGAGAAAATGAGAGGAGAAAGCTCCCTTTTATATGAAACTAGGGCACAATATTCTAAGGAGGCCAACATAGGATAATTAAATTTCCATTAAAGCCTTTATCCCTAGGAGAGGACCTATGTTAAATATAATTTAGGAATCATCACTTCGGAACCTGAAATAGCCGACCCAAAAGCGGGAATTAACCTTTTCACAGATTGACACCCAAAAACTGTGGGACCCTGAGATTTGAACCCTGGGTCAAGGTCAAGGTCGACCTTGACCTAGGTCAGGGTTGAGGTTGACCTTGACCTAGGTCAGGGTCAAGGTTGACATAGACCCAAAAGGTCAACCCTGACCCTGAGGTCAAAGATCTCAGATCTATAGTCTAGGATGCAAAAATCAGGTTGGAAAGAAGTGGAAGTAGGGGAAGAATAGGGGGAAAGATAGGTCTAGATCAAGAACCCATTCAAGGTGCTTGACATGAACCCAAACCACTTACTCAGAAGGCTAAACCGGTCTACCATGAAAGTGCTTCCATTTTCTGACTATACACATCCCTACCCTAAGATCAATGGTGTACATAATTTACCTTGATCATCTAACATAGGAGACATAAACAATTATTGTCGTATATTCATAATTAATTCTCTCTTTGATCGTGTAAATCGTTATCTAGGTTGGAAAAAAAGTTGTTACATAGAATAATGTTCCAAAAAAAACTTTTATGTGGCCTCTGGTCCCCTCGGTTATTGTTGTCTCTTGGTGCTTGTTGTAGTCTGTGTATCTCGGTTATACTGCTTGTTCAGTTTATACTGTGTAGCTCGGTGTTGTCTACTACTTGGTGTAGTCTGTCAGCTCAAGTATCACTATACTCGATTAACTCTGGGCATGATTAGTGCTCTCAATTAACTTTGCACTTTGGTTAATATACCAACTGTCATATTTGTGACTTTGTTACCGATTGTCCATGTTGAGTGCTTGAATACTAAGGACAACTTCAATGCTCAATTGGAGTAACATTCTCCCCCTTTGGCATTAGTATCAAAAAATTATTGCTATACATAATATACATGATGAGTCCCCCTTTGTACATGCTCAGTGTGTGTATGTGAACTCATCTTGATTATAGTACCTCCCTTTACTCTACTTATATACATATATTTCCCCCTTTTTTGAAAATAATGAAAAAAGGAGTATAACTTACAATTTGTCAAAAATGATAGGATGGGAATTCTTAAGAGTTTCTAGTAGCTTCTCCCATTCCTCTTTTAAATTCTCAAGGATTAATTGTTCTAAGTTGATCTAAGCATGCATATCATATATGCTTATTGACAATTTTGGGGTGGCAACTAAAGTCTTTGCCAATGTCACATATTTTTGCATCATTACTAAATGTGGTAGTAACATTTCTTGGAGCTCAGTTACTTGTTCTTTGATTTTCTCCTCTTCTTTCTTTAAGTCTAGTCTCAACCGCTTGGTTTGGAGAACATTGTTGTAATGCATTATCAATGCATGTTTTTGGTTGATAGACTGGTTGCACTAGCCCTTTAGATCTTGATTTATTTGCTTTAACTTTTCACTAATCTTAGTAGTGAAGTGATCAAGGGTGCATAATTGCTGTAGAATTGTGATGGATTTAGATATGATAGTTTCTATTTCATTCACAAATTTAGACAGAGTGACCTTATTGATTGCCACTTCCTAGCTGATCTTCTATGTGACTTTGTATTGTATCTTCTTCTCTACTCTTTCTTCCAATTTTTTCTCGGCATCAATGTCAAGTTTTTTAATAGCCTTAGTAAGCAATGCAATTTGATCAATGATGGAGGTCATTTCATTGATAGCTAAGTCAGGAACAACTTGTTGTAGGATGTCCTTGGAAGCTTCTAATACTTGTGCATTCTTGTGTTCTTTCCTTAATTTGTCTTGTGTTGCTTTCCTAGTGCATAATTCACCATATTTATGTTAGTAATAAATGAGAGGGCGGGGGGGTGAATCAGTGGCCTTAAATTTTTATCCTTTAATCACTAACCACCAATCAACAAACCTCAGATTATTAAGTCCCTACAAGATGCATGACATGAAATACTTATAATATTTGACTGTTTGTCAGTTTACCTTGTCTGTCCTTATTCTCCTTGATAATCGATAAGAAGTAAAACTATTTACCGATACTCAGTAAATATGTAGAGTATACCAATCAATCCAAAAATGCATATGTGAAATGTAAAGCAGTAAAGTAATAAACCATACACACATAACACATGGATTTTAACGTGGAAACCCTGTTAAGGGAAAAAACCACTAGGACCGGTACCAAAAATTTTCATTCTTCTGAAGTGAGCCCTGTTAGGAGCCAACCCTTTTAAAGGTTATGAACACACTATTAGGTGTGACCTTGTTAGAGGATTGTATACATGGAGGTTGTCACTTAGTATCTGGCATCTATTTTGCTATCATCCTTGAATCAGCCTCCTTCTTAGACTGTCAATAGGATTTAGGAAAATATTGCTACCATCCTTGAATCAACCTTCTTCTTAGGCTATCAATAGGCTTTATGCAATTTCAATGCTACTTTCATGAATCAACCTTTTTGGCAATCTGTTAGGATATACCTCAATTATAGAAGACGGTTAAGTCTGTGCTCTATTAAGACACTTGATGCTTCAATGGTTAAACTAAAACATTATGACCTATTTCTAATGCAACTTGAATTACAAATTTTTAGATCTATTTAAGTACAATACCTCTCTGATCAATGTATCAATAAAATTCTTTGTGCTCTGCACTATTTGCTATGTGATGTTGTGCTTCACTATTTGTCGGTGTCTGCAGAATTCTTTAGCTCTCCTTCAACTTGATTGATCAGGTTTGTATGAAGTTATCCCTCATCAATTTCTCTTCAACATCCTCTTTCTATTCACTCCCCTTCCATGTCTGTGATTTCTTCCGGAAATGAATTATTCTTGTCTCTTATATAGACATGATATTCCTTAAATCTTGATTCTTGATTCTTGGTGTGAAAAAATATCCATCCAATCTGATTTACAGCTTTAACTCTTGATTTATCTCGTAGTTATCTTCTTGCCAACTGTACAAATCTTATTTAAATCAATTACTTAACTCTGGATGAATAAAAAAAATGAAACAACCAGTTAAGTATATCCTTAAGCTCTGCCAGCTACATATTTTGTCATTTTCTGAACTCTCTATTCTGCTGGTCAACTCTGTAGTTAGTCATCAGTGACACCTGCCAGTTCCGTCAGTGTAACTCTAGTTAGCTTCAAAATCTCCATTCGTTAGGCATCATTTGATTTTTCTCATCAGGAAACTCTATTTTTTGCTCATCGGGCATCCTGTGATTCTGCTTCGTCAGGCAACTCTGTCTTCTGCTCATTGGGTATCACTGTGACTTTTTCTTTGCCTTTATCGATGGTGTGCACTCTGTCAGTGTTGTCTGTCACTTAGTGAATACTTGACTTCTATGCATTGCTAAAAGCATAATCTTTGTTCAATTGATTCTCTTAAGTCATTGGCATTATGTACATGACCGTACAGATGATATCAAATTGACATCAATGACAATACAAACCATTAACTGATTTAATTTCTTGCATCATATTCAAATTAACATTATCAAACATTCAATTAGTTACATGTCATCAATCTCTCCCTTTGGCATTGATGGCAACATACTATATTATCAAACTATACTATTTCTAATACAATTGTTGAGTTCATCAAATTACCAAACACTTTGTTTTGATAACCGATAAAAATTTCTGATCGTCGGTAAGCTCTGTGTTAGCTTAGATTTGATTCTTTTAGCTTTCTGTGTTTCTTCTTCTGATGTGTTGTGTTCTCTTCTTGTGTCAATTTCTCTCTTTTGACTATTCTTTTTCTTTTGTCAGAAACTCTTCCTTTGTATATGATTCCTTCATACAAATTCTCTCCCTTTGGATATGATCTCTCTCTGTTTGGAGTAATCTGATAATGAATATTTTCTAATGATAATATGGATACATTCTCTCCCTTTGACAACAATGCCAAACAAATATTTTACAAATATCTGACATTCATGTCAAACAATTATTTTCTTCTATCCATAATATATTCCTTGAATTTCCCTTATCCATCAGCGATACAACAATATTCTCTGGTGCTTGGTTCTGATATATACCTTTCTGTATATAGATGTAGCTTTGAAGTTCATCTTTTTCCTTGCACCAACATGAATGATATTCTGATAATATATAGGCTGATGCAGCCTTCAGTCCCTTACTGACTGGTAGACAAGGGTTTGACCCCTAGTCTCTTTCTTAGGTACTCAAATGCATCCTTGGGAAATGGCTTGGTGAAGATATCAACCAGTTGTTCTTTTGATTGTACATATTCAAGTATCACCTCTTTTTCTTGAACTTGTTCTCTTAAATAATGATACTTGATTGCAATGTGTTTAGTCTTTGCATGCATGACTGGATTCTTGTAAATGTTTATTCCACCGGTGTTATCATAATAGATAATCACTAGTTCTGAGATCTTCATATGCATACCTTCTAGCAACTATTTGATCCATGCAATATTTGAACAATTTATAGCAACAACAACATATTCTGCTTCTACAGTAGACTAAGAGATGCATCCTTGCTTTTTGCTAATCCATGTGACAAGTCTATCACCCATAAAGAATGCTCCTCCAGTTGTGCTCTTCCAGTCATCAAGATTTCTAGCCCAATCAGTGTCGGTAAACACTTTTAGGTCAAATTTGCCTTCTCTTCTATATCTTAAGCCAAATTCCTTAGTATTCTTCAGATATCTTAGAATTATTTTCACAGCAGTCATATGTGATTCCCTGGGCTTTGCAGAAAATCTAGCAACAATTCCTACTACATGTGCAATATTTGGTCTAGTGTGTACAAAATACACGAGTTTTCCTATCATTGATCTATACAAAGTCTGATTTACCTCTTTTGTCTTGTCTTCCTTTGTTAATTTGCATCCAGTAGCCATCGGTGTTCCAACAGGTTTGGAATCTTCCACCTTGAATATTTTCAGGACCTCTTTGATGTATTTGGACTGTGTAATGAAAGTACCTTCACTTTGTTGAATGATCTGTAGACCAAGAAAGAACTTGATCTCTCCAAACATAGACATCTCAAACTCTTTTCTCATCTCATCAACAAATTATTTGCATAGCATATCATTGCCTCCAAATATAATGTCATCAACAAATATTTCAGCAATCAAAGTGTTAGCATCAGTATCTTCTTTCAAATAAAGATTAATGTTTTCACTAGTCCTTATGAATCCAATACTTTTTAGATAGGAATGAATTCATTCATACTAGGCTCTAGGAGCTTGTTTTAATCCATACAAGGCTTTGTTAAGTCTACATACCATGTTCTTCTTGTCTGGATCCACAAACCCTCATGGTTGTTCAATGTATACCTCTTCTTCAAGTATTCCATTTAGGAATGCTGACTTGACATCCATTTGATATCCTTCGAATCCTTTATATGCAGCATAGGCAAGTAGTATTCTTACTCCTTCTAGCCTAGCAACGGGTGCAAAGGTTTCTCAATAATCTATACCTTCCTCTTGTGCATACCCCTTGCATACTAGTCTTGCTTTGTTCCTTGTGACTTCTCCATTCTTGTTTAGCTTATCCTTGAATATCCATTTAGTACCAATGACATTCTTGTCATTTGGTCTTGGCACAAGTGACCATGTTTTGTTCTTCTCAATTTTTTCAATCTCATCATTCATAGCACTTATCCATTCTTCATTATCTAGTGCAGTATTGACAGATTTTGGCTCAAACTCACAAATTAAGCAATTTGAGTTTAAAGACTTACTTCTTGTTCTTGTACCATCTTTCTTATCTCCTATGATCTGGTCCTCTAGATGGTTCCTTCTTACATATATTGGAAGTACAGGTACAACTCTTTGGGTATTAGCTTGATCTTCATTATCTTGCACATTATCTTGATCATTATCCTGACCGTTGTTAACAATATTCTGACTGTCGGTTGCAACATTTTGTTGTTATAGAATTAAGCACTGTTGCTCGGGTAGATATATGGATTCTTCACAATATACAAACTTGTTTTAGTCTTCTAGTTCTTTTGTGCTTTCCAGCTCATTCTTTTCTGCAAATTTATCAATCTTCACATTTGCACTTTCAACTATTTTGTTAAAAGCCTTGATTAGACATTTAAAAGCTTTTCTCTTGGTAGAATACCCCAGAAAAATACCTTCCTCACTTTTGGCGTCAAGCTTTCCATTTCTATCATCCTTTAAGACATAATATTGACTACCAAATATTTTGAAGTAACTTACATTGGGTGTTTTACCATACCATAGCTCATAAGGAGTCTTCTTCAATTGTACTCTGTTAAGTGTATAAACAGCAGTGCTAACAACTTCCCTCCAGAAGATTTGGGTGATGTCCTTTTCTATCATCAGTGTTCTTGCACAATCAACTATTGATCTGTTCCTTCTCTCAGCAATCCCATTTTACTGTGGTGTTCTTGGTGCAGAAACCTATCTTTTTATACCATACTCATTATAGAAATTAGTGAATTCATCTGATATAAATTCTCCTCCTCTATCTGATCTCAAACATTTTAGATCCTTACCACTTTGTTTCTCTACCATAGCCTTATACCACTTAAACATCTTGAATGCTTCAGATTTTTCTTTTATAAACATAACTATCATCATTCTAGAGTAATCATCAGCAAAGAGAATAAAATATCTATCTCCATAATAGCTCTTTGTCCTCATAGGTCCACATAAATTAGTATGGACTAATTCTAGAATATCATCAGATGTATGGGTTTTACTTTTGAAACTAGACTTTGTCATTTTACCTTTTTTACAATTTTTGCACATGATGTTGTCTGGCTTTGTCATCGTCGGTAAGCCTCTTACACTTCTTCTTTTGATTATTTTCATCATGTTGTCAAAATTCACATGACACAATCTTTTGTGCCACAACCATATGTCTTCATTTCTAGTCATTAAGCAAGTGGGACTAGTATCATTCAGATAGAATAAGTTACCTTTAGTCTGTTCACCAGTACGAATCAATTTTCCTGATTCATTGACAATCTTTGCCTTCTTGTTTTCAAATGCTACTCTGTGACCTGAATTATTCAACTGAGAAATACTCAACAGATTATAATTCAATCCTTTTACCCAATAAGAATTTTCACATTTAATTAGGTTATTCAGCATTATTGTTCCTTTACCTTCAACTAGATAAGGTGTATCATTTCCCATTCTTACTGTACCACCATTATAATATTCAAAAGTGTTAAACTTTTCTTTGTCACCGGTCATATGGTGAGTGCAGCCACTATCTATAATCGAGATATCATTCTTACTAACCTTAGATATGAGTGTAGTTTCTTCATACCTTTCATATTCATCTGAATCATCCTTTACAGCTATAAATACCATCTTTATGTCATCATCAGGTTTAGTGTCAGTATCTTCGTCTTTGCAAGCGGCCAGCTAGCTAGCCTTTTTGCCTTTATCCTTGTAGTCTCGGGTATCCTTTCTTTTTTATTTTTGGTAACCTTTGTTATCTTTGTTATCACCTCTGTTAGATTTCTTCTCAAAAGATTTGTCATTACTTCTGTCATCTTTTCTTATGTTAGGACATCTTGCAGCAAAGTGTCCAATCTTTTTACAATCAAAGCATACAAGTGGTATTTTGCCTTTTTATTTACCTTTGCCTCTTTGTATTCTTCTAGCCATAAGTGCTTCTATTTCATTTAGATCTTCTTCTTCACTTTCAATTTCACTATCCCTTCTAGATGAGTATCTATGAGTGGATTTGCTTATTTTCATAGAAGACTTAAATGCAGACTCTAAACTTGGTAAGACACTATTGTTAAATTTATTCATCTCAAATGAAATCAGTCTACCAATTAGGCTATCAAGAGTAACTTTATTGTTTGCTACTACTCTCATTTCTTGAATAGCAGAAACTCTAATAGCATATACAAGAAATAAGGTTCTTAAAATTTTACTTACCACTGTTTCCTCTTCAAGTGTACCTCCAACACCTTGTATAGCATTGACTACTTCTTTTATTCTTGTGTTGTATTGTGTGATGTTTTCTCCTTCTTTCATTCTGAGATCATCAAAATTTCCTCTAAGGCTTTCTGCCTTGGCTCTCAGAACATTTGTATCACCTCCATATATCAGATTCAGTTTGTCCCACATTTTATTTGCAGTTTTGCAGTCTTTGACATCTTCAAATTCAGCATCAGAGAGTGAGGAAGAAAGCTCTATAACCATGTAGTTATACTCATGCTTCTCTCTCAATTGATCTACTGTCAATGGTCATGTACGAAACACATATTCAGTATCTAAGTATTGAGTAACATCATTACCAATCCCTGATAAGTGGAGTCTTATCCTACTTTACCATGAAGGAAAGTTGTCTTTGTTCAACTTGGGTACATCTTGTCTGTTCATCTTGTGATCTATACTTAGGTCTTGAAACCTTCCTTCTAAGCACACAAGCTCTAATACCAATTGTTAGTAATAACTGAGAGGGGGGGGTGAATCAGTAGCCTTACATTTTTATCCTTTAATCACTAACAACCAATCAAAAAACCTTAGATTATTAAGTCCCTACAAGATACATGCCATGAAATACTTATAATATTTGACTGTCTGTCAGTTTACCTTGTCTGTCCTTATTCTCCTTGATAACCAATAAGTAGTAAAACTATTTACTGATACTCACTAAATATGAAGAGTATACCAATCAATCCAGAAATGCATATGTGAAATGTAAAATAGTAAAGTAATAAATAATACACACATAACACATGGATTTTAACGTAGAAACCCTGTTAAGGGGAAAAAACACTAGGACCGGTACCCCAAGTTTTCACTCTTCTGAAGTGAGCCCTGCTAGGAGCCAACCCTGTTAAAGGTTACAAACACACTGTTAGGTGTGACCTTGTTAGAGGATTTTATACATAGAGGTTTTCAATTAGTATCTGGCATCTATTTTTCTACCATCCTTGAATTTGCCTCCTTCTTAGACTGTCAATAGACTTTAGGAAAATCTTGCTACCATCCTTGAATCAACCTTCTTCTTAGGCTGTCAATAGGCTTTATACAATTTCAATTTTACTTTCATGAATCAACCTTTTTGGCAATCTGTTAGGATATACCTCAATTATAGAAGAAGGTTAAGTCTTTCTCTGTTAAGAGACTTGATGCTTCAATGGTTAAACTGAAACATTATGGCCTATTTTTAATGCAACTTGAATTGCAGATTTTTAGATCTATTTAAGTACAATACCTCTCTGATCAATGTATCAATTCAATTCTTTGTGCTCCACACTTTCTGCTTTGTGATGCTATGCTTCACTGTTCGTCGGTGTCTACAAAATTATTTTGCTCTCCTTCAGCTTGATTGATCAGGACTGTATGAAGTTATCCTTCATCAATTTCTCTTCATCATCCTCTTTCTATTCACTCCCCTTCTGTGTCTATGATTTCTTCCAAAAATAAATTATGCCTGTCTCTTATATAGACATGATATTCCTTAATTCTTGATTCTTGATTCTTGATTCTTGATTCTTGGCATGAAAAACAATCCAGCCAATCTGATTTACAACTTTAACTCCTGATTTATCTCATAGTTATCTTCTTTCCAACTGTACAAATATTCTTTAAATCAATTACTTAACTCTGGGTGAATAAAACAAATAAAATAACCAGTTAAGTCTATCCTTAAGCTCTGCCAGCTAGATATTTTGTCATTTTCTGAACTCTCTGTTCTGTAGGTCAACTCTGTAGTTAGTCATCGGTGACAACTGCCAGTTCCGTCAGTGTAACTCTAGTTAGCTTCAAAATCTCCATCTTTCAAGCATCATTGGATTTTTTTTGTCAGGCAACTCTATTTTCTACTCATCAGGCATCCTATGATTCTGTTTCGTCAGGCAACTCTGTCTTCTACTCGTTGGGTATCACTGTGAATTTTTCTTTGCCTTTACCGATGGTGTGCACTCCATCGGTGTTGTCTATCACTTAGTGAATACTTGACTTCTATGCATTGTTGAAAGCATAATCTTTGTTTCATTGATTCTCTGAAGTATTTGGCATTATGTACATGACCATGTAACCACCTGAATTTGGTTTGTTCCAACTATGGACCCTATTTTCCCTAAGTGTGATCATACCCTCGATTATGTCCAAACAACCCTGTTATTGCTTGGCATAATTCTTCTAATCAATTTAAAGTCCTAGGTGATTTTTATCACTAAATTATATTAACTATTATAGTCATATTATTTAAATCAATTCAGACCAATTAAATCAAACCAAAATCAAACATGGCTATAGTATTTAATTATAAAGGAATTAAATAAATCCCTAAATCAATTACCCACTTGCAAATAACCCATTCCCCTAGCCTATTTAATTTAATTAAAATGGCTATAGTCCCCTAATTATTAAAAAGAAATTAAATTTTTTAAATAATTAATTCCTATATTATTAAATAAATTAAATAAGTTTAAATCATTTATTAAAATTCTCCTAAACCCCAACCTAACCTATCTCAACCACTTCTACCCTGGGTTCTGACCCTTCTCAACCCATTCACCCTTGCTAATCTAATCCTAATCCTAATTCTACCCTAACCCACCTCCTAATGTTGTCACATTCCATTAAGGAATGCTTAGCAACTCAACCCACTTGAGAAAGTCCACT
>MU224170.1:1500900-1515534 GCA_018584345.1 Thuja plicata | reverse complement strand
GCACTAAATATGTGGGATTAAAGAACAAGTTCAATCACTTAATTCTTTTTGGATCAAAAATTGAACAACACAAATCATTAAATCATTGTGGTTAATTGAACAAGGCAAACTTTCCCTTTCAAGCATCCTACTTTCTTTAAAATACGAACAACTAAATCGAGCTCAACATAGCTTGAGGGAATGAACTTTGTTTTAAGTGCTTTGGGAGAAAACAGCTTAGATTAGGAGACTATGCTCTTCTTCCTTGGAAGAATCAGAAATCCAGACATCCAAAGCTTGGCAATCCTGCTTACATATCATTTAAACAGTAGAGGGCCTGTCGGTTGAGGAAAAAATCTCCTAGGAATGACCCAAGTGAGGACATGTCTTATGCTGACCCTTCCAACTCACTATAAATAGTTGCTTCCTAGTAGGCCAAAGCCTTGGAAGACAAAACTGGTTTTGTTCTTGGAATTATGACATCATTCCTTGAACATATCTGGGTATATGTAGAGCGGAGCCGCTTGAATCTTGCTTGTGAGACTACATATATTCAGGTACTCATAGGGCTATATGCCTCAATTTTGCCTTGTACAATTCTATGGGGGACAGTTTCAAACAGATTTCCCAATAATCTACAACAACTTCAACTGAAAGAATACCTGATTCATCCCTAAAAGGGTGATAATCTTTGTGCAAGGCAAAAAGTAATTGCCCCAAGACACTCGTCATATTGTGCCCTCACTTGCATTTAAAGTCAGCTAACACAGCATCATAACTGGAGCCATTGCGTGCTTGGTGATGGTTGTATTCTGATTAGCATTTGAGTGTGTACCTAAGTCAACAAGCAAATATTTTCATCCTCCACCTAGAGAATAGGACAAAAATGAGTGTTTGTTTCACCCTCTTAACAATGCAAACCTGTTTGACATGTCCAAAAGATCATTAAAAAGATAAGCTCCTCAAAACAATCAAAAAATTTCAAACCCTAGAGTACAAGTGTTTTTCACACCTTATGACACCTCTTTACACAATCTGGAAACAAGCAACTTCACACACCTCAAAAACAAAATTTTCAAAACTGACCCAAACTGACAAAGACATCATAAAATCGTATCCTATTTTTCTTGATTTGCATTCAGTATCTAGGATCACATTTGGTATTTAGGATCACATTTGGTCAGCAAGAAGTCATATTTAGATTCTAGGATCGTATCTGGTATCGTCAAAAGCTCGCATCTAGGAGCTCCCATTTAGGACAGTGGGCATTTGTAGGAGTTTTTCTTAGGAGGTCTCAGTGGATTAGGAAACCCTTTTTTCTTTTTAGCCAGTTCCTATTGTCTCTTCTGGTCTCCCTGTTGTTATTTTGAAACACTTTCAAAACGTCCACCTTGCATGCTTAGTTAGTCTTTCATGATCAGTTCAATACATGTGGTCTACCCATTTTCTACCAACAACCTAGTTCCCAGCTCACTATCAGGGCATTCTAACCCTCTGATGCTGCAATCATTTACATCTACCAACAACAAATAGTCACTTTTACCTAGACACACCCACTTGAATGATCTAAAATCCTTACTTGCACTATTGGAAAATGTTAACAAAGTTGAGAAGCAAAATTCATGGTTAACATAAGACGCAACCAGTACACAACTAAAGGTTCAAAAGTGCCTCCTAAAACACCACACTTCTAAGGATAAACTTCTCATAGTTCCCTCTTTGACCTAGATTCCCCTCAAATGGATAACAACACTAACAAATGGAGTAAGGCCATTGAGGGTTATAATGATGGCAAACAAGCACAATCCAAAGGTACAGAAGAGGAAGAAAGACCCAAGTTTGAACATAATCCATTTGGATCAGACAGTGAAGAAGAGATCCCTGAAGACAAATATGAAAAACTCAAACAAAGTAAACGGATCCGCAAGCTATTGGAACGGAAAATTGGTAACGATAAAGAAAAGTACTTCCTCCATCTAGCATCCACAGGTGTCAAGTTACCCAAGGATTATAATGTGGAAAATCTCAAAGAAAAGGAGGTACCAAACCTGATATCTATTCTCACCAAACAGCTCAATCTAATGCAAACAGAGCTCACCAACCTCAAAAAAGAGAAGGAGAAACCCAAAACAAAATACTCTTTGGACACCATTTGTCCATTTCCTTTCGACAAGAGTATCACTATGGTCCCATTTCCTCCTAATGTGGCCAGGCCAAAGTCTGACAAGTACACAGGAGAAATTGATCCACATGACCATGTAAGAGAATTCTGTTCTCTAAGCATCAAGTACATGCATGAACCCACATACCTCATGCGACTGTTTCCAGGAAGCCTAGGAGGTAATGCCATGGAATGGTTCTCAAAATTAAATCCTAAGGTCAAAAAATTTGAGGAGTTAATCCAACGATTCATTCAACATTACTCCTACAACATCCAACATGACGTAACTATGATGGATCTATGTAACACCAAACAACGAGCTGGAGAATCATTCACACACTTTCTACAAAGATGGAGGAAGATTTTTGCCTGATATTCAAGGGTCATTCCCGAAATAGAAAAGATGGACATCTTCATTAATAATCTAGTGCCTGAATTGAGCTATGCTCTACAAATGCAAGATTCTCCTAGCTTTGATAGGATGATTAAAAATGCCCTCCGTATTGAGGAAGTTATGGTAAAAAAGGGAGAGATCACCCTTCAAAATAGAAACAAAGGCAGTAACTCCAACTCCAAGCCTAAATGGTGGAAATAAAATAAAAATGTTGTTAATGACGGAGTAGTTGATGCCTCTAACATTAATTCTAAACTTGAAGCATTCAATCTAACTAATGGCATGCAAGCAAGCAAAGAGGCTAAAGTAACACCTCCTGTTCTAAAAAATGATAACAAAAAGGAACGAACATGGACTTCAAAACCCCAAAGAACATTCACTCCTTTGGGGGAACCTCTTGAGACTATTTTGAAAACATTGGTGGATAACAAAGTCCTTACAATTCCTGGTTCTAAACCGTGGGAACCAATGGTTAAACCCAGATGGTGGGACGATAACTCCTATTGTGTCTTCCACAAAAACAAGGGGCACAAGACTAATAATTGTCTCAAACTTAAACATGTTATCCAAGACCTCATCGAAGGAGGTAAGATCAAAGTAGATAGACATACTACCAATGAGGATCATACAACATTCAACAAACCTTTTCCTAATTAAAATCAAGGAGACGCATCTAAAGGGAAGGGTAATGAGATAAACTACACCTATTCCAAAAGTGACAATGTGATTAATATGCTCAATATTAAAACTAAATCCATCAATGTAATCACAATTAAAGGAGCCTCATCCTCCTCAAATGCTATCACACGGAGCCAAGCACAGGTTACAATCAAAGGACCTCCAAAACCAACATCAACATCAAAGGTTCCTATTGTAACTATTCCTAAATCAGCAACAAAACATGTGGTCACTATCCCTGGAGAAAAATATGA
Source organism: Thuja plicata (assembly GCA_018584345.1). Taxonomy (NCBI): domain Eukaryota; kingdom Viridiplantae; phylum Streptophyta; class Pinopsida; order Cupressales; family Cupressaceae; genus Thuja; species Thuja plicata. Next base: position 1,512,068 of record MU224170.1, on the reverse strand, counting down.
ATTGGTAGACCAATTGCAATGAACCACTGCCAAAATTTCCAGCTTCGAGTTGCTCTAGATATCCACGGTACATAGGGAAATCCTAGAACTAGCCCTACATGCTGCTAATATTCCAAAAGATATCGATATAGACAAATTTGAAGCGATGGTCAATCACATCTCAGCACCACACTATCTCTCCTTTTCTGAAGAGGACGATAAGTCATTGACCCATCCACACAATCAACCCCTCCATATAGAATTTCTTATTCATAAATCCTATGTTAGACGCGTATTGATAGATGGAGGCACAGGATTGAATATCTATACACTAGATCTCATTAGGAGACTAGGTCTCTCAAAACAAACAATTGACACTAGAAATATGATAACCATTAAAGCTTATGATGAGGAAGAAAGATCCTCCCGAGGTCTTATTGCTCTACCTATCAGAGTCAGACCAATAGAGAGGAATGTCATATGTTAAGTTCTGGATTTACCATTGGCCTACAATATTCTACTAGGGAGACCATGGATTCATGAAATGCAAGTTGTACTATCCACTTATCACCAATTCATAAAGTTCCCACATAATGGGATAGAAGTGACGATTCCTGCAGATACCAACTACACTTGTAACAATATTAAAGCAGGTAGCATGATCCCACACAACAAAGAGGCTATGGATGTCGTTGCTCCCGAAACAACCAAGGACATGGTTATGAAGAGTTTTAGAAAAAAATTGAAACTTGAAGAAACATGTATAGGAGAGTACAAGCTAGACCTAACTCCTTCACTGATAGACCTTCCAGTGTCACCAAGATCCTATGGAAAACCATCATCAACATTTGCGCCTCTAGCATTCAAAGAGCCAGAAATACACAAGGCAACTGGCATGATAAAGGCATCCACATCTTCTTCAGATAACACAGAAGAATAGGCAGTCTTGAACTGGCTTTACAAAGGAGAACAAGTGGAATCTAAGGTCAAACATGTGAAGATATCCCCAGAACAATATGGAAAGGGATATGATTTTCTCACACAAATGGGTTACAAAGGAAAGGGGCCTCTAAATGACACAGGATGAGGGATCATTGAACCCATACCCATGGAGTTCCGCCTCAACAAAGATAAAATAGGACTGGGTTTTAATACTCAATCCAACAAACCTACTTCAAAAGAGAGTCCACCTTCTGAAACAGGGAGTGATAAAATAGATGAGATAATATTGGAACCATGGCCTTATGAGAGATTACTACATATTGGTACAGAGAATCCTGAATATCAAGGAGAACGCTATATACCTAGCTTTGAGGTACCATAGGATCTTCACACTCCTTTGCTAGCACAAATTCCCATTCAAGAGGTAGGAGACACCATAGCAACAATCACTCAAGAGGAACCCTGGCTACAGAATCTACATCCTAACTGGGGGCAATTGGTCACAATTTCACATGTCCTTGATCTACCTCACTTTGATCTACAAGCATCTAACCGAGTCCATCAAATAAACATTGCTGAATATTTAAATAGATCTGATGATGATATTACGGACTCTCATGACTATGAATGGGATTGGCTATCTATTGCCTCTGAAGATATTGGGATAGATTCAATTCACATGTTTGCAGCTTCCTCAGCTCCTAGTAAATGACCTAACACTCCTTTCAATGATACTGATCCTCCTGAAGCAGAAGAAGAGTTCATTCCCTTGATCATTGATGGAGACACTAGTGAATACATAAGTCTACGAGAATTTCATAGGCTACAAGCAAGAAGCCTCATTTTACAGAGGGATGATGATGAGATTTATACTGATGAGTCACTAGAGTTCAATCCATATATGACTGAAAATGACCCTTTTAACGACGATCTTACTCTTATTGATTTAAATATCAAAGAAATCAACTTAACAGATCATGTCATGTTGGTTAATGATCTTGATACTAACACGATGTTGTCCTTCCCAGAATTTGACTCCCTAAAATTGGTACTTCCAGACCTAATTGATTGGACTAAAACATATCCTATTCCTATCCTCAAATTTCCCAATGACCACTCCCTATCTTTTTATCTTAATGCTTGTGAACCTTACCCTTCTTCCACCAATTCAAGGAGCGAGAACATGTCATAGGAGGATATCAAGTTTCTTAGTCACAAACTAAAAAAGAAAAAGAAAAAGTAGACTGATCATGAAAACCACTCTATGGAAGTATCAGATCCCAAAATAATAAAGAAAAAAGATGTATCCAATGGTGAAAACCTATGAGAGGTGCCAAAAGATGAGACTCTTGATATCCTCCCTAAACACTTTCAGGAGAGATCTTTGGTATTGATTGAACCGACACAGCCAGTAAACTTGGGCACTGTTGAAAATCCTCAGATAGTTCATCTAGCACAATATTTATCAGAAAAAGAGAAGGTACTGTTCATAGAGTTCCTGAAGGAGAAGAAGATCAACTTGGCATGGTCTTACACTGATATGCCAGGGCTAGATCCTAATCTCATCATGCACCACTTATCTATAGCTCCTGGGATCAAGCCCGTGAAACAAAAACTTAGAAAGATGCATCCTCATGTAACATTATTAGTGAAAGCAGAATTAGAAAAGTTGTTAAAAGCTAGATTTATTCGAGTCATTGCCTATGCCGCATGGATCTCTAATGTGGTCCCCATTTCTAAATATTATAAATCTATTAGAATCTGTACGGACTTTAGAGACCTCAAAAAAGCATGTCTGAAAGATGACTTCCCTCTACCAAACATTGACATGATCATAGATCTTACATCAGGCTTTCAGATGTATTCATTAATGGATGGATTCTCGGGCTATAATCAAATCAAGATCACCCCTGAGGATAAAAATAAAACCACATTCACATGCGCATGGGGCACCTTTTGCTGGAACATCATGCCATTTGGGTTAAAGAATGCCGGTTCCACATATCAAAGAGCTATGACAACAATATTCCATGACATGATGCACAAGAACATGGAGGACTATGTCAATGACACATTGGCTAAATCCAAAGAAAGAGGTACTCACATTGCTGATTTAAGAAAGATATTGGATCGAATGGAACAGTTCCAACTCAGGCTCAATCTGAAGAAATGTGCTTTTGGAGTCCAATCAGGAAAGCTCCTAGGATTCATAGTATCTGCAAATGGAATCAAGGTAGATCCTACAAAGGTAAAAGATATTTTAGAGATGAATCCTCCATGTAACATCAGTCAAATGAGGATGTTACAAGGGAGACTCCAGTCTATCAGGAGATTCATGTCCCAACTTGCAGATAAGGCACAACCCTTTACTAAGCTACTTCATAAAGGGGTTACATTCAAATGGGATGAACACTGTGAAGCAAACTTCAAAGAATTAAAAGGGTACCTGGCTGCTCCACCTATTCTTATGGCACCTATTCATGGAAAACCCTTACTCCTATACATTTCAGCAACAACTACATCCCTAGGAGTATTACTAGCACAAGAAGATGAAACAAAAAAAGAATGAGCTATCTACTACATTAGTAGAACACTAGTCATTTATGAGCTCAATTATAGAATTATTGAAAAAGAATGCTTAGTAGTCATCTTTGCATAATAGAAATTGAGACACTACATGCTCTCTCATAAAGTAAAGCTCATCGCTAAGATAGACCCTCTAAAGTATCTTTTGAGTAGAACAGCATTAACAAGACATTTGGCAAAATGGGTCCTAATTCTAAGTGAGTTTGACATTGAATATGTATAGATAGATATCAAAGGATAGGTACTTGTAGATCAATTGGTTGATTCACCACTCCAGGATGATGAACCTTTACTAATTGAATTTCCTGATGAAACAATCATGCATCTCACTGAACATCCATGGAGGATGTACTTTGACAGATCATTCACTCAAAAAGGATCTGGAGCATGGGTTCTCTTTATAACTCCACAAGGATACAAGATTCCCAAATCTTACAAATTGATGTTTCCATGCACCAACAATATCTCAAAATATGAAGCATTGGTCAATGGCCTCAAGCTAGCCATGGAATGGAAGATCATAGAGTTACACGTGTATGGTGACTCCCAACTAATTATCAATCAATTCAATGGGGAGTATCAAACAAAAGATGAAAATTTGATGCCCTACAAGCAATTAGTTGATGATCTGAAGAAGTACTTTGTCTTCCTCACCTTCCAATAGATACCAAGATCAGAGAACAAGACTGCAGATGCTATGGCTACCTTGGCATCCATGTTACAACTAGAGGAACATCAATTCTACTATGACTTCTTGGTGGAAGAAATATCCTATCTTGCCTTTGCTAACCCTGAATACCAGGTAATATGTGCCTTGAATACCCCAGATCAATCTCGGTATGCCAATATCATTGCGTACCTTTCTGACCAAACCATTCCCGCCAATCTATCCAGGAATGAGTAAAGAGCCCTGATTAGGATAGCATCATGTTACATCCTCATAACTAACAACCTATATCAACGCAGTCTCAACGGTACACTTCTTCGATGTTTAAAACTCAAAGAGTCTAATCTTGCATTAAAAGACGTCCACGAAGGTGTATGTGGATCACACTCGAATGAATTTCCATTACCCAAGAAACTACTCAGAGTAGGCTATTATTAGCCTACCATGGAGAAAGATGCTATTCAATTATCAAAAACATGTCTTAAATGCCAGACACATGGAAACCTTATTCATGCTCCTGCCCGAGAACTTATACCTTTCATAACACATTGGCCATTTCAACAATGTGCCTTTGACTTGGTTGGACAAATATATCCCAACTCTTTAAATGGACACAAGTTTATCATTACGGCCACTGAGTATTTCATGAAGTGGGTCGAAGTCGTGCCACTAATCAAAGCCATTGGAAAACAGGTGGCTATGTTCATTCTGAACTACATTATTTGTAGATATGGGATGCCCTCTTCAATTGTGACAAAAAATGGGGGCCAATTTAAAAATCAAGACATTGATGACCTCTGTGAAAAGTTCCATATCACTCAACATTTCTCCTCAATCTATTACCCTCAAGGTAATGGACAAGCTGAGGCATTAAACAAGAATATTCTCAAAATTCTACACAGAACTGTAAGTAAGTTTGGCAGAGATTGGCACCTACAACTGAATTCGGCACTATGGGCCTACAGAACAAGCATCGAAACACCTACTAGAGCCACGCCATTTTCTCTATTCTATGGCACTGAGGTAGTACTACCTATTGAGGTTGAAATCCCATCTTTACGGATATCTTTACAAGGACTGGTTACTGATGAGCAATATCGCATAGATAGGGTAAATTCCCTGGACTTACTAGATGAGCGCAGGCAACAAGCATTCGATCACCTCAAAGTGTACCAAGCACGTATGTCCAAAGGTTACAACAAAAAGGTCAAACCACGCAACTTTGAAGTAGGAGATCTCATCCTCAAGGAGAATCCTAAGAACCAGCCTAACAGGGAGCAGAAAGAAAAGTTTGAACCTAACTGGCTGGGAGCTTATGTTATCACTGCTACTTTCAGGACTGGAGCTTATCAATTAGCTACACCCAAGGGAGACGTTCTTCTAGACCTTATCAAAACTCTACATTTGAAGTGGTTCTATGCTTAATGTTTGGCTAGCAGAGCCTATACAACAAATAGTTCTTGCAAAATACCAAAAAAATTCAAAAAATTGATACTGAAGAAATCCAAAAATAGTAGAAAAGGTCCTACAAAATGGGTATCCTTGGTGAAAACCTGGTAAACAGGCGCCTTGATACTACAAAAATATTTTTAAAAAAATAAAAAATAAAAAAAAAATAGCAAAAAAATTGAAAAAGAAAAAAGTGCCTAGATGAGCACCTGGTAAAACATGCATCTTGGTAGCAAACAGAAAGAAAAAGATCTTGCCAAGTGGTGAAAACCTAGCAATTAGGCATCACTTGTGTTCTGCACTCCATCTATCAATACACTACTAATACTAGGCCTTCATAATTTTTCCTGTGCTCATACGCTGACTTTATTTTTCCTACATGACTATCTTATCCTCGCTTGGGATTTATCTATCTTTACATCTTAGGAATAAGTCATTCTGCACTGGGGGCATCTTTGCTGGCATAGTCAGTTGTGGTTGCTAGGTCACTCTAGGATGCTTTGCCTCACAGACACAATACTTCTCGATACATGCAAAACAATGTCACTTTCCAAAACAAAGGTGTCTTTTCAAAAACATCAGACATGACATTGACATTAATGGAGGTCGTACAAAGCCGTATTGGATCGCAAAGATGAATGGATTATCCTACCAATGCATAGACATGGAACTCCATATTGCTTGTATTCTAAATTCTAATTGATGAATCTTTATTGTGTTTGACAGATGAATGAACAAGTACTACTTAAACACACAGTTTGATAAATGGTTTGATTATGATTCTTTTATGTCCTAATGATGTTTTCAACTAGGGGCATCTCAGTAATTATAAATTTTATTTGATTGATTCTCAATTGATAATTTATTATGTCTTCTTAGTTGCTTAATGACGTTTGCGCAAAGACAAAGAGTCACAAGGATAGGGGGCATAATGTTTTGTTGATTTTCTGCATATGGTGATTGTTTGAAATAAACCTATAAATTTCACCTAACTAGGATGTTTATGGTAAGAGCTGCCACTATGGGTGGATAGCCACATATATCTCGATCTTTGTTATGTGTAATCTATGGTGAGGTTGAAAAAATTTCCTTGTCTATTTTCTTATCCAGATTCTCACTGAGATATATGAATCATAATGTACCCAAGGATATGAATTTTCAAGGTAATTGCGGGTCCAATATCTTGCCTTAATCAGAATCTGGTATATTAAAAGGAAGGTGACTATTTTTTTATCCTGGTTTCTATGCCTTGATGCCTAAGTCTATTTCTGACATTTCAATACAAACATAGTATTCATATTATCATAATATCAGTGGGTATTAGTGATGGTTGTACTATCAGGAGGTATCCATTCCAAAAACTCGCCCAATGATGATAAAAATATTGCAAAATTTGCTAAATTAGTGACAAGTCCTAAGAGTCTTCATATAGATGAATTTAGAGATTGCATGCTGCATTTCTTAAATAATCGCATAAGGAAGTTTGTACTAAAAAATGGTTTCTATCTTCTTCTAAAAACATCAAGTTAATTATATCATCTATATTACTGATATCAAATATCGTTGCACATCCATAGCATACATTTTGCATTCATTGAAAAGAAGCAACATGAAAATACAAAAATCAAAGCATCCATGTCTTCCATTTGTACCTTTACATCCTAAGTGCATCCATACATATATTTTGCATAACTGAAAAATCAAAAGAAACATGCATTTGCATTTTCACATAGGTATCATTTCTAACATATTTATATCAGTAATGACTCATCACATCCAAAATCATAAAATGATGTTATCATCTACAAAAATAACTCATCTTGAGACCAGGATATCATCACATGTGAAAAATGTTACATTTACCACATCTATGAAAGCAAAGAGAACTCATGAAACATGTCAGCATCCATAAACTGCATCAGATATATATCATCATAACATGGTACAAATCAAAGCATAAAGAGTATCAGAAAGCATAAAGTGTATCAGTGAGCATAAACAGTATCAGTATGCCAAAAATGAATCAGATATATGTATGAATTTCATCTACAAAATTGGATCTCAGAAGGATCCAAATATACAAAAAGGGGATCTCAGCAAGATCCAGATATACATGTGTTATCTCAAAATGTACATGTCATACAAAATGATACAAAAATATCAGCTCTGTCCTGCCCCCTCTCCCTGGTCAAGAGGAGGAGGGGGAGGTGGTGAAAAATGCACTAATGGAGGAGGCATGGCCCCCTCTGACTACTGGCCACTCAAGAAAATGAAGGAGCTCTTTGCCCCTCTAGAACTACTACGTGATATAGGGCGTAATAATATGTGGCCCTCTGTCCCTAATGGACTATTGTACAGGCCTGTGCATCCCTCTCTGCCCTGAGTCTCTCCATCTGCCTGTCCCTATCTATGAGTAAGGCATTTGATATAGGCAGCCTAGACTCTGTTGTTGTGGCTCTGGCCTCCAAGGCTATAATCTGAGCTCAGAGCTGCTCCCTGTCCTGCTCGCATCTCGATAAAGGATCTCCATCCCTACTTGCATCCTACTCAGGTGCCTCCTGACTCCTCTAACACTGCTGCTCACCTGTGAGAAATGGGCCAGTATCTCTCCATGGGGCCAAAAATCTGAACCTCTATCGTCTGCCCTGCCCACTACCACTAGCTCCACCTATATCCATGACCTCTCCTGCACCACCTTTATCATCTCCATCAAGCGCATCATTCGGAGGAGGACACCTACCGTCCCTGCCACCATCTCTCCCACCATCATGGCCCCCACATCTCCCAAGAGCCCTGTCTCTACCTCCTCTACCCCTGACAGGTCAGTCATCAGGATCATAATCAAGTGGCTCCTCTATGCGAGGAATGATCTCTTCTGGAACAGTGAATCAAGGAAATGGATACCAAAGTCTCTTGACGGCATAGCCATCTAAAATACCCACATCCTCTACATCTAGATGAAGGTCCCAGTCTACTACCACCATGTCCCTGATCTCCTAATGTACAATCTCATAAGTCAACTGTGCACCCCATAGAGGTGTCTCATTCCTAGTATGGGCATATACTGTGATATCCTCTATACGGCCCTGTCGCCAACCATACTGCCTCAGAACTCTAGTGATAAGAAACCACTCTATAATGTACCTCATCTGGCCAATAAGATATCTACTCTGACACAAAAATGGTACCTGTCGGGCATCAAAGGTCCACACCTCACAGTCTAGATAAGGTTGCCAGATGACCTCTGTCATATCATCAAATAAATGGCGCCAGTACTCAAACTTTGCCCAGATGGGGCTACTGTAAAAGGCCTACATACATGTATACATAGGGTTTCTTAGGTGCCCTCTACCTATCTACAATCGACCATGTGACAGGGATGTGCTCCCAGGCCCAAATCTATAGAATGAGTATACCCATGGTCATACTGCGGGTGTGATGGTATACAATCTCATGGAGCTCTCTGTACATGTGCACTAATATACAGCTCCCCCAAGAAAAATGTCAATGGTGGGTGATCATCTACTAAACCATGCTCACCCAGAAAATCAGAAATCCATGCTGACCTCTATCCGGCATGAGGATGTCGCCTACCAAACTTGCTAAGTACACAGCTAATTGATCATAGTGATCAACCATGTAATCCCATGACAAGTATCTCTGGTCTATGGAGTCATCCTGAAAGAGTCTATGTGCAGTACTAATCACCATTCCAGCTCTAGACTCAAAGAAAACCTCATGTCCAACCATTGGTACGCGGAGTATCCTCCAGACGTCCTCCGAAGTCACAATAATCTCGCCTGTCGGTAAATGGAAGGTGTTGTGCTCAGAATGCCAGCTCTCGGCCAGAGAAGTCAACAACCCATGGTTTACCCTAATCTTAGGTAAACCTATCAATGACTGTAATCCACATCAGATCACAATCATCTGCTCATCATCTGATAGCTGTCCCAACAATGCAAGGACACACGCAGGGTAAGTGCTGCGAAATGTGACTACCTCAAACTGGGCCTGATTTTGGACAACACAATAAAACATCAGAATCCTGTCTATGAAAAGGGGCAGACTCCTACTCTATTAAGTCATTCAAAGTTTGTCACACGCCAATAGATCAAAACACATTAAAAATCTAAGTCTTCTACCAGATGTGATCCTAGAAATATAGGATGCAATTGCGTTTACCAGATGCGATCCCCAAAAAATGGGATGCGATCTTAAATGCGGGGTACAATCCTAAGAAAATAGGATGTGATCCCCTGATGGATTTTCACTTAAAACAAGATAAAAATCATTAACACTAGATGCGATTCAGGAAAAATCAGATGCGACTCAGGATTGGCAGGATGCGATCTAGAATCCCAGATGCGATCCTACATTCAACTAGCTCTAAAACACACAAAAATGCATAAAATTGAAAATTGCAAAATGAACAAGGTAGTTTATCGAGCACTTACCAGTGGTGGGTAGTCAGCTAGTTGCTGATGTCGATGGCTCATCTCATAATGGTGCTTCCTCATAGGGACTACCATCTTCTCTGCAGAGCTCTCTGAATTTCTATGGAGGAAAGTGAAAATGAATAGTGAAATGGTAATTTAGGAGGCTTATATGGGTCTTTTGAGACATTTAGGGGTTCCAAAACTCCTCCCGGACAACTACAAATTCATTTCTATTCTCTTTTTACTCAATTAGGAACAAAATCGAAGGTGCCTACAATGTTTTCAGCAGCACAATGTCATTTTTGCGACAGTTTTGAAACTTACAACTTTGCTTCCAACATTGGTAAATACTGCACATTTCATCCTACATCTTGGTATAAACATCATTTTATCATCCTTATCACTCATATTTTTATGTAATTAACTTGATAATCATGTGTTTATTTTTAAACACACTTTCTTCTACTCCATTCTTTCTTGACCTAACCGCTTCCTACAAGTGATATGTTTGTTCAACTAAGGGATTTTATTCTTTTCCTTTGATTTCATTCCCAAGGGGACATGATCACACTATCATCAATTAATTTTTTTCTCAAAACTGCATTAAAAATGACTTCGTTATCAAACAAACTAGGGGCATAACAGTTTCCTTGACTAAAGTCAGAACTGTTAGATAGAAAGCTTTGGTTCCCATGAGCTGATATCTTATGTTTCCTCATTTTTAAAAGATTTTTTATTAAGCTCCTAGTAGCTTCATACTGGCTTTTTGGATGAAAACCAAGTTCAGAATCACTATTATCAATCTTTGGACGATAACCAAGTTTGGAATTGATATCTTTAAAATCTTTTATTGATCTTTGGACGACAATCAAGTTCAAAATCAATTCTATCAGTTTAGTTCGATCAAGTGCGAGACTGATCTCATCAACATTTTGTTTGACAACCAAGAACGAAATTTTCAATCTTTCTGAAGTCAAAATTGAAAACTTTCTTTGAATCAATGCGCTGCTTGCACATCAATTCAAAGAGGGGCAAATGTAACCACCTGAATTTGGTTTGTTCCAACTATGGACCCTATTTTCCCTAAGTGTGATCATACCCTCGATTAT
>MU224170.1:1471587-1482712 GCA_018584345.1 Thuja plicata | reverse complement strand
CTCCAAAATAGTGTCTTACCTCCCAACTTGTCTAGGAACCAGAGAAAGTCCCTCATCTGCCAAGCCTCTAGGTATACCATCCTCTCAACTACTTTATACAGATGAAGTCTAGATGGAATGCTACTACAATGTCTCACTTCCATGGAATCCCAGAAAGCTTTGTACGAGGTACATGAAGGAATTTATGGAACCCATAGAGGTGGTAACAACTTAGCTAAGAAGATCATCTGCATGGGATACTATTGGCCCACAATAGAGATAGATGCACACAAACATGTACAAAGGTGTAGACAGTGTCAGATTCATGGAGACCTCATCCATGCACCATCCTAGGAACTAAATCCTATTACATCACCATTGCCATTTTCGATGTGGGAATTTGACCTAGTGGGAAAAATTACACCTTCTTCAGCAAATAGATGCAAATACATCATAGCTACAATATAGTACTTCACCAAGTCGGTGGAAGCAATTCCTCTCACTTACATCACTGGAAAGCAAATAGAAATGTTCATACTTAACCACATTATCTGTCGATACGGGATCCCTCAAACTATCCTGACAAATCATGGTACACCTCTCCAGAACAAAGATGTTGAAGAGCTATGCGAATAGTTCCATATCAAACAAGGGTTCTCCTCATTTTATTACCCTCAAGGGAATGACCAAGCTGAAGCTACAAACAAGACAATCTTGAAAATATTGAAGAAAATAGTGAACGAATCAGGGTGAGACTGGCATTTACAGCTTAGTCCCACATTATGGGCATACATAACTAGTGTGAGAACACCTACAGGAGCCACTCCTTTCTCCCTAGTCTATGGATCAGAGGCGTTATTACCCCTCAAAGTGGAAATCCCATCCATAAGGATATCATTGCAAAACCTGGTTTCAGATGAAGACTACAGAGTAGCAAGGCTCAGTGAACTGGAGTTACTAGATGAAAGAAGAAAACATGCCTTCAACCACTTACAAGGCTATCAGAATCGCCTTAGAAGGAACTATCACAAGAAGGTGAAGCCATAAAGATTTGAGGTAAGAGACCTTGTCCTCATGGAAAATCAAAAGAACCAAGCAAAAAGAGTCAAACCTGGAAAATTCGAGCCTAACTAGCTAGGACCATTTGTCATTGTTAGCTCTACCTAGAGGGGGGCATTCATACTGGCAACACCATAGGAGATCAGCTCCCCAGATACACCAAAAACATGCACCTCTAGAGGTTCTACCCTTGAGGTCTCTATGGTTAAGGCACCTATCTACATATCCAAAAAGTACCAAAAAAAAATAAAAAAATACAAAATGTAACCTTGGTGAAAACCTGGCAATCAGGCGCCTTGCTGACAACAAAAAAAATGTTAAAAAGTAAAGAGAAACAAAATTTCTCTCTCAGTGAAAACTTGGAAAACAAGCACTATTGAGCAGGTACCTTGGTAGAAACCTGGCAAATAGGCGCCAAGTGTTCAAGTCCAGCTTCACCATCAATGAACTCCAAAATCTTGAACAAATTTCAAATGCAAGACTGACTATCCAAAGATATATCTAGAAGCACATTCCCCTATGAGAACCACAAAACTTATCAGTCAATACTAGTCCACCAGACTAGGGGCAATTCTAAGTATCCTAAAAAATCCAAAAAAAAAATCAGAAAACTCATCAAAAAATCCTAAAAAGATCAAAATATCAAGAGAAAATCAATCTTCATCAAAAACATTCAAAAAATTGCAAAATCCAAAGTAATAAAACTAACTCGGTTATCAAGAGAGAAAAGGGAAATCACACCCAGTCAATCAATGTCACAATCATGAGCTTTGTGAATCAACATTGAGCTCATCTGACACAGCTTTATCAACCTATCAAATCAATCAGCAAGCAACTAGCAACCAAGCCAATCTATCAATTGTCACAATCATGAGCTTTGCGAATCAGCATTGGGCCCATTTGACATAGCTTGATCATCTGCCAAAATGATCAAATCAATCTATCAATTGTCATAATCATGAACTTTGTGAACCAGCATTAGGCCCATCTAACACAGCTTGATCAGCTGCCAACATGATCAAAACAATCAATCAATCAATCACATCAATCGTCTCACACAGTGATGGGTATGCTCAAACCATATAGGTCAGTCTTATATGAGTAATCTATTACTGAAACCAGACACACTCAAGAAATCAAGCCTATCCAAAGAATTAAGCCAATCAAGAGAATCCAACTGCATCAAGGAACCATCCAAAATGTTGACTAGGTCAGCCAAGTCGGTCAGATGTCAGTCTATATCTTGCGGTTATGTTCTTACGCTACTCTAGGATCCACCATGTGAGGAGAGTAGCTATGATAGATCATGACTTATTTTCTTTGATTTTTGTCTATTGAATGTTCACTTTGATTCCAGGGCCATGATGATTTAGGATAAATGCGGTAGGTGCTGTCACTTATCTAGCGGCCACGCAGTTCCACAATCTGAGCTTAATCCTAGGAAAGAATTGGACATTCCTTCTCTTTTATTTTTCTTGTTTGTTTTATAGAATCAAGAGCTCATAGCACTATTCAGATGGACTCTGAGTTGCTTTGGAGTTCTATCTTGGTTTCTATGGTCTTTCCCTTTATGTTTCAAACAAGAGCTCACGATGTTATCCAAATGGACTCTAGGGGCGTAGGAGTTCTATCTTGTTTTCTTGGCTTTCCCTTTCAAAAATCAAGAGCTCACAGTGTTATTCAGATGGACTCTAGGTGCATAGGAGTTCTATCTTGGTTTCTTTGTTTTAGATTAATTCAGAGGACAAGCAGTACCCAGGTGGTCAATATCTGGGTGCTTTTGGCTCTCTTTCTTTTCAAACAGGGAACATAGTTGAACCCAGATGGTCAATATTTGGGTGCACTAGGTTCTCTTTCTATTCAATCTCTCTACTACTTCTGCTATCAAGAGGTCATGGCGGTATCCAAGTGGTATGTGATCTAGATCATTCGACGCTCTTTGGAATTTCAGAAAATACAAAAAAAGATGCAATGATGACAAATATTGGAAACAGGGGCAGCGACTTGGGACACTCATCCTTTCTATCAAATCATATCTATCAAAAAATGCAAAAAGAACCCCCTTTCTATCATTCCATTCTATTAGATCAATCTTAGATCACATCTATCCAAACTAACTTCTTTCTAGCTAACACATGCATTACTCAGAAATTTTGTTCATAATAGATTGCATTCATTCCATTTAAGTACATCAGAAAAGAAAAAAAACATGGTAGTTGTATACATGATAAATCATAAAATCACATGCATCCATAAGCATCTCATATAAACATGCATTTCATTTCCACCATCCTACATATACATGTTAGTATCATAGGAAAAGTAAATCATCCATTAACGAGTCTGCATAATAGAATCATATTGCATATACATCTCATCATCTAAACCACCAAATCATGTAGAATCATACATATAGAAAGTAAACCATTGCACATCATATCAAAAACACTAGTTGCATCTCACATAAATCAAACTATCTGAGTACAATGAATGGTCACAAGTCTGAACAAAGAAGGTAATCAACATATATATCAATAAATATCAGTGTGTTGGGATACAAAAATGGATACTACTCAGAGTATATACAATGACAACACTACAAAAATGGTACATAAATCAGCTCAACATGAGCTACTCCCACCCTCGCTAGGAGGTGGACAAGGGCGTGACATATCAGAAGGCGGTCTATGGGATGAACTAGGAGCTCCAATACCACTACTCTGGGATCGCTAAGCTCTGATTGATCTCTAGGATTCTGTATAAGTAGGCACCCTCTGCGCTGCAGGAACTATACCCTCATATTGACGCCTCCAGTACTAAATCTCTCTCTGAGCATCATGCCCAGATCTATAGTACCTGTCAAGAACATCCCTATGCGAGGCATGCTATACACTATCAATAAAAGAATGCACCTCAGCTTGAGCCTGACTCTCTCTAGACTCGGCCGCTGTAACCCAGGCCTCCAAAGCAATGGCACATGCATCAGAAGAAGAAAGCATAGTTTGAAGGTCCTGTACCTACTGGGTGAGGCTCTCCAACTTCGAGGGATCATCCTCCATACCTCCCATAGCCACATCTATCTCCCCCTCCTCTTCCCTGTCTCCCAATCCCTCACCCTTTCTCCCCCTGACAACCTAGGAATCATCATCACTCTCTGAGTTCTCGCCTGTACTACTACCGGTGCTGCCACTATCAGTAGAGGAACCAGTCTCTACACTTTGCTCATCTAGAGCCTCCATGTCTATGTCCCCAATCTCAATATCAACATCCTCAATAACTACTCTGTCCTCCTCTCTAGGAGCCAAAACAACACCTGTCTGCCAGCGTACTCTCTGCATCAAATAGGGTGCCTCCTCCTCCATAGCCTCCTTATCCTCCAAAATGGTACCCAAACCAACTTGAGGACTACTACTCTGACCCCCACTCTAACCACCTCTAGTCCTAAATCCACCACTAGAACCCCTAGGACCAGGATTATCTCCCCCATCATCTCCCCTCCCCCATCCTCTGTCTCTTCCTCCATCCCTACCTCCATCATGACCCTTACCTCCAACTTGACCACCACCTCTCCCTCCATCCCGACCTCCCCTACCACACCATACCCATTAGGCCCTCCTCATAATGGTCCTGGCAACAGGACATGAGACATCTATAAGAGAAACTAGCCAAGCCTGCACCCAATGAGCATCATACTGAGGTGTAGAGCCTACCAGGAGACAAATTCAAATATCAGTACCCACACAGATAAGGACATAAGTATCAAAAATGAGATATGAGAAAGTATCAGAGAGAAGAAAGGAAGTACATAAGAAATCAGAAAACAAAATAAACCTACATCTACAATAGCTGAGTGCTAGGTCCATGCAACAGGAAGTAAGCCTAAAAACTCAGTATGAGTAGCATCAAAAGATACGACACCACCCCAGACAGAAGAATCCATCAATCTATGAGAAAAGTAAGCATAAGAGTCAGACACGTCCTGCCACTTGCCAAACTGATGCAACACCCTGTCAGTGTTGTGAAAATCAATCATATACATATGATCAGTAACACGTCCAATCAGGTACCTCCACTGGTGATACAAGGGAAGATGGATGCCCTCTCCATCCCAGACTAGGAAATCTCTATAGGGCCTCCAAATAAAGTAAGGAATCATGTCCAACTGCTGTCGCCAACACATCAAATGACCCATGTGGGTCTGAAAAATAGCTCCATCATACATAAAAACATATGGCCTATTAGCTGAAAGAGAACATGTACCAATAGGATGACATACAACAATATGCTCCCATGCCTATATCTATAGGAGAGTTGCACCACAGCTGAGCAACTTACCATCAAGGTAAGCCGTGTAAAAAATATAAAAATGCATGTGGGACAACATGCATGGACCCCAAGCAAATATTGTATGATGCCTGACCATATTCTGCAACACAGTACCGAAGCTAATAGAAAATCCATGTTATCGATGATCGGGACATAAGATGCCACATATCAAACTTCCCAATAAAGTGGATAGCCTATCAAGGCCCAAACCAAATCTGGACCATGGAATATCATAATCACCAAACAACCCAAGCTGATCCCAAGGTAATCTAGAAAGCTCAACCAATGAAACAATACCAGTACGGATGGAATACTCCACAATCTCGCCCTGGATTGGGAGTTGGAGGAGGCGATACACATCCTCCAAAGTGACAGTACACTCACGGGTCGGTAACCAGAAAGTGCATGTCTCAAAATGCCACCGCTCTATAAGAGCAAAGATCATACCCCTATTGGTCATGATCTCAGGAATATAGCAAATCTAGTCTAGATCTAGCTCTCTAAGAACTAACCTCTCATCATCTGTGAGTTGGAACCTGTACATAAGACCCGTCGACCTTGACTCTCGACACCACAGAATCTACCCAATGAACTACACACAGATATACATCACAAAAATATCAGTATCAGTCATCCAAGAAGGTATCAAAAGATAAAATATACAGATATCAGACAAAGGAATCAAGTAAATAGTGCTAAAAAATTGATTGCGGTAATAAAACCCTACAACTGCAGTACTTTTAGGCAATTGCGGAACATAACAAGCAAGTGTGGAACACAAATTGCAAATGCAGAATTAAAGTTGTCAATTGCGGTATAATTATCAGTTGCAGTCTCTAAACTACAATTGTGGCATTAAAACTGCAATTGCGGCAAAACTGCAGGCGATTGCGGCACAACATGAACATTTCCAAAAAAGTACAAATTTTGAAAGCAATAAATGAAAGCATCAATGACACACTAACTGATAAAACTCACTGGACATCCTACACCAGCTAGCCTCTAATAGGTCCAGACATGGTCAGAAATGTGTGTCAAACCAGGAAGGCTCGCCATCGAAAGAAAACAAGAGCAAAAAGACAGAAAACTAAAGGCTTACTCACCAAGAAATCAAGAGCTCCAAGATCGCAATGTGACAAATGAATGGCTCCCTTGGCTACTTATAGAGGTTTAGAAAAACCCTAATATCACTAGGACCTCCAAAATTTCTTCTCGGTCCCTGGGATCTTCAACGGTCAATAGCAAGGGCATTTTAAAGTATTTTCAAATCCGCCAACTACCCATAATCAAAAATTGTAGTTTCAACAAATCAACGCTCATGTCGTGACTTTTTACTCAAATTTGTTGAGGGGGCATAAATACACCTACTACTGCCGGGGCAAGCTGGGGAAAAATCTAAAAATTCTTTGACACACTGCAACAAGTCACATCGCATCAAAGAGGGGCAAATGTAGACACCCAAAAATGGACAAGTTTGCGACTTTACATTAAAAACACTAATTTTCATCTATTAATCAATGGTTTTTTAATCGTTAATTAATCATCTATTTTCTTCTAAATTCATTCCCCAAATCATCTAATCAAATTCCCAAAATTAATTAAATAATTAATTTTATTTAATTAATTAACTTTAATTGATTAATTACCATTTATTAATTAATTAAATTCAATTTCCTATAGTTTAAATTCAAATATTTAAACTTACTAATTAAATTCTTCCAATTAAATTAATTTAATTTTATTCGATAAAGCAATTCTAAATCAAAAAGAATTCAATTATCTCACATGTTGAAAACTTTAATTAAATAAATGAATTAATTATTCATTTATCTTCAAAGAGATAACTCCAATCAGATCACATGGGTTACTCCACCCATATCTCCAGTCCACATGGGTAACTTCACCCACCTCTCCAGTCCACATGGGTAACTTCACCCACCTCTTCAGTTCAAAAAGGTAACTCACAATTAGCTCTTTAGTCAACCAAACTATGTCTCCTCTTTAAAAATTGAAGAGGTGGAGTTTACTGATGGCTTCTCTAGTTCCCTTTGATCTCAACTGTTCATCTCCCTATCTCTGGGATTGATCTCAACCGTTCATTTCATCCCCAAATCCTATATAATAAACCCTTCATAAACATTTGAAGGATCTAGGATTTCAAGCTCTTGTGCGCCATTACTATGTCAGTTTGGTTCTAGCATTCAAGCCATCTTGCGATCACACACCCATTTCAATTAGTAAATTCTTGACGCTTCTCAAGTCATAGATGCTGCCCCGCCAATACTGAGCATCAAGAACAACATTTTGAAAGGAGTAGAGAGAAACAATAGAAGCTTCAAGCATTGTGGGGTTTGCATTTATTTGTTTTCCTTTCTCTTGCTTGTACATTTTATTGATTACGTTTCAGGTTATTCATTTTAGTAGTTATTGTGTGCTTGGATTTATATCATTTGTGAAACCTTTTCTACTAACCCTTGCCTTTGGAAAGCTTAGGAACCGCAAATCATGAAGAAGAGGCATACAACTTCATACGCTATATTCTAGACTGCTGGTGTACTTTTTCTTTCTATAACTTGTCCGTACTTCCATTTTGTACCATGCATGTATAGGGTAAGCATAATAACATACCATAGAGCTTAAGTCTGAACATGCATATCATGGTGTGATCGTACACACATGCGTTGATGCCCTGATCGACTGTAAGTCTCTGTTCTGTTCTGTCTTCTACACTTAGTCAATTTTTACTTCATAGTTTACTGTCAAAACTTCATATGACTTTGTTTCCATAATGACAACACAAAATAAGTCATATACTCCTTGGGAGTCAACTTGCCAACAATATTATCTATTTTATCTCTATTACCTTCACCTTTTATTTATACATTAGTGGTATCCTTTTGTGCATCACCTTGGGTAGTTCCACCACTATGCTCAGTCTGTGTACCATGTTGGATGATATCAGATTTGGATACTATTCATGCTATTGATATTGATGTTTTTTCACTAATGTCAACATATGTTTCTGTGGATAGAACATAATGGTTACTTGACTGGCAAAAGTGTACGAACACCGTACGGATGTTTCATAGTGATCAAAGTTGGTTATATGAAGTATGTGTGTTGACCTTACTCCTAAGTTTGCTTGGATTTATGTTGCATATTGAGGATGTTATAGTTTTCTTAATGAAGACTGGTTTCTAGACTATAACTGTGATGTTTGACAGAGAAGGTCTTTGTGTTTTGGGTATATCTTACAGATGAAGATATTTCAGGTGATGTGATCTTACTAGATGTCAGAGGACATATTGAGGAACATTGGGTATTGATCGATTTGCATGAGCATGTTAGTGACACTAGCTATGGCGTTCATTCTGAAGGAGACCTAGTTTTGTGGCCGACTTCAGACATATAGCATGTATTATAAATTGTGAGCGTGGATTTCGGATCATGGAGCATAACTGATGGATTGTATTTGATGTTTACTTTTTATAGGTACCATGTGTATCTTAGCAAGGGTTTAAATAATTATTTTTATATTGGGAAAGACTAATTGGTCGACCTAATTAATTATTTGTGTATTTGGAAAGCTTAATTGGCCGACTAAATGAATTATTGTAATAGGATATATATGTGAGATCTTTTCTTTTGAAAAGGTGTGGAAGAGACTGAAAAGGAAGAGAAGCGAAAGCTGTAAAGTTTGTTGTGTTTTTGGATGTAGAGCAGAGGTTTTGATAAAGATACTTCATTGAAACTAACCATGTAAAGATAGTTGCTATCAAACAGTTCACTGGATTGTATATTTCCTATATACACTTGTTCAAATTGTGAATCCTTGAGGGTGGCTTTAACCTTCTTTGGGAAGTGTGCCAGGGCAGTGAGCATACTACTTTTCTTGACTGCTAACAGGGTCTGTCTCCTAACAGGGACTATGTATTGTAATGTTGTAATAAGCTCCTAACAGGGCTAAATATTTTAATAGGGATACTATACTCTTAGTACATTATTTTTGGGTGTTAATTCCCACCGGGGTTTTACCTTTAACAGGTTTTCCTTGACAATAAGTATTTTGTTATTGTCTTGGCATTTACCGTGTTATCATTTGCATTACAATTCTGGTTTATAAAGTTCAAAGTTTAATATTCTATATCACAACTGATTCACCCCCTCTCTCAGTTGTCTTGTCAACTGTGATTCCTAACAATTGGTATCAGATCTACTAGTCCTTAGAGAGAAAGATAAACAGCTTGAGGTGATCCTAAAGATGACTTACTACAGGAAGGATATTCTAAAATTTGATCCTAAAAACTTTGACAGTTGGAAGAACAAGATGAGAACACATTTTCTATGTTTAGGAATTGACTACTGGATGATCGCAAAGAAGAATGAAAAGATAGCGACTGAGGATGAATTGGAGAAGGCTACTGAAGATCAAAAGAAGCTATTTTCATGTAATATGGTCACAAGGGAATCATTGATCACTGCACTTTTTGAAGGTGAATTCACATAAGTAAAAGAC
This sequence comes from Thuja plicata, assembly GCA_018584345.1. Lineage (NCBI taxonomy): Eukaryota > Viridiplantae > Streptophyta > Pinopsida > Cupressales > Cupressaceae > Thuja > Thuja plicata. The sequence goes on along the minus strand of MU224170.1, from coordinate 1,472,832 downwards.
TTGGATTCTACACATGAGATCTGGGCAAGATTGGAGGCACTGTATGAGGGAGATAAGTTTACAAAATAGGCAAAGATACAGAATTGGAAGACAAATATGGAATCACTGAAGATGAGAGAAGATGAGAACATTAGGGCATATGAACAAAGAATAATGAAGTGGTTACTGGCATTAGAAACTCTGGAGGTACTTACAGTGAGGAAGAAGTGATTGCAAAGATACTCAGATATTTGACACCTTCTTATAGAACCAAAGTACAAGCTATAGAGGAGATTGTACCCTTGACACCAAACTTCACTAGAGAGATGTTCATTGGAAAACTAACTACTTTTGAGGCTACAAAATTGGGAGATACTTTAACTAAAGTTGAGTCAGCATTCAAGGTAACCGTGCATAAGAAAAAAATGACCTTATCAGGAATTGTGAGCACTAGCTATGGTGACCTAAGAGAAGAGATTGGAGACTATGCTAGGGATTGGGATTAGATAAAGGAGGAAGAAAGAAAGCTAGATGAAATGGTAGCATTGATCGCTGGAAGAGAGAAGAGAGGTAAGGGTAAATTTGAAGGCAAATTACCTTTGAAAGTTTTTTCATGTAACAAGATTGGTCATTTTGCATCTAGATGTCCTACAAGGCTTCCTAAGCATAAACCTAAGTTTTACAAATCACAGTATCCTAAAGACAAGAAATTTTATTATGCTAGTGAGGGTATTTCTAATGATGATGGTGACTATGATGAAATTGGATTTATTTCTATAAAGGATCAAGGATAACTTTAAGAAACCCCCTCCTAGGAAAAAGTGTAATATCCTGGCGAATCGTAGATTAATTTAGGGGAAACAATTTCTTGATGATGGCAAATTTTTTTCCAAAGTAGGAAAATAATATAAAGGCGAAGGCAATTTTTTCCCTGCCCAATGAAAATTCCATAAAATCCTGGCGAATAATACATTAATGTGGGGGAAATATATATATTGTGCGAGGTGAATTTTTTTCTATTAACGTAAATACATTATAATATATGAGGCGAATAATTTTTTTTTGAAGGGAGAAAAATATTTGTGCTGGCAAATTTTATGTGCCTTCTGAAAAAATATTTTTTTTTGGCTAATCTATCGTTAAGTATGGGAAAAATAAATATTTTATTGGCAATTTTCAAAAGATGGGACTTGTCAATGCATCATGTGGGCCAACGCCAACTAATAACTTGTTTGCAGATTAAACACATGTTGGTATCCATAAGCA
>MU224170.1:1401834-1450510 GCA_018584345.1 Thuja plicata | reverse complement strand
TATCCTTTGTTCCAATTGTGGATGAAGAGTCCACATTTTCTCAAATCTGAAAGGAGAGTTTTTCTTTTTGACAATAGGATCAGCAAGAAAGGAAATCAGATTATGATCCAATCCAACCCTAATATGATTCAATAATGAACAATAGTAATGATTAAACCACCCATTGGAAACAAGATCCCTACCCAACCTAACTTGAATCAACTCCTCACCCGCTCTTCTGTTGCTCCAGGTGTAGTCAATACCATGTAAATCAATATCATTAAGATAATTATTATCAACAAAGTTCATAAGGTCCATCCTACTGTCCAGGTTAGATTGGCTACTTCCAGATTTCTCCTTTTCTCTTAGAGGAGTATTAAAATCCCCCATAACAATCCACTCATCAGTAGCAAAATAATTTCTCAGTGATGAAAGATTCTGCCAAAAGACTTCTTTCCCTTTTTTAGTATTAGGAGCATAGATGTTGGTTAAGACCCAAGAGGTATTATCCTATAGTTGTCTAAACCTAATACATACCACATTATCACCTTGAAAGATGATGTTGCTTTTTATAATTTCTTTGTTCCATATAGTAGCAATACCCCCCGACGCTCCATTAGAATTCCCCCCACAAATGATTCCCTTCTTAAAAAATCTAAGTTTTTCTACTTTTTCTTTGAGCATCTTAGTTTCTTGAATCAATAAAATATCAGGCCTATTATCCCTAATCAAGTTCCTAACTATATCCTGCTTATGGGGATTATTCAAACCCCTTATATTCCAAGAAATAATCTTCATGATTTAACAAAGGGTCCTACCTCCAGAATCCGCTGGCTACCGTCCGCAATGTTCCTTTTGGTCTCCTTGATTCTAACCTTTTGGCTGGATGGTCTCCCTGGTGATGCTAATCCAGCTCCAACATCTCCATTTTTACTGCTTCTTGTTGAAACCTTTATATTTTGTGCCTCTTTATCTTTCTTCCCTTTTTTTTTTGTCTCCTTTAGTATTTTTCTCATTTTCTCTATCACTTTGCTCTCCTTCAAGGATTTGTGTGATCTCAGTAGCGTCCCCCCATTTTGATAGAGCTGTACCTACTGGAATCTGATTTTCCTCCATTATGTTCCCCCTCTTAGGTGTTGCAATCTCTTGATCTCTTCCTCCCCTCTTTTGGGTCACTTCTAAATTTTCTAGGCTACCTTTCAGCTCCAGATCACATTTTTTCTGATTCTCCTCATTCTTCTCAGTTTTACTTTGGGTTTCAATATGAAGATTTCCTTCTTTGAGATAATCATTTTTCTCCTCTTCGGGTTCTTCCCATACTACATCTCCCTTAGAATCATCTTCCTTTATCTCCCCTTCTTCCATTTGGACTTCATTTTCTTTTATTTTCCCTTCTTCCATTTGGGTTTCATTTTCTTTTTCATTTGTAACTTTCTTTCCCCATTCCTCAGGATCCTCTGTATCTGAACCTATCATTGGCTTCGTACATTTCATCTTAACACTAATTTCCTATTCCTCTTGCTCTTTTCGCTGTCCTTCCCTGGCTTTGCTGCTGACTTCTTTAGTTTTTCTCCCTACTGGAATCCATTTCTGAGTTTTTTTCTGGATTACTTTCTCCAGACATTTCTTTGCCTAATGACCTGCCTTTTTGCAATGGGAACACGCAAAGGGTATGGTTTCATATTCTATAGTTTGTTCCCACATACCCAACCTAGATTTAAGACTTATTTTTTCTGGCATATCCTTATCCTACATTATCCCAACACAGATTCGAGCATAGGTTAGCCTCCGTCTCGCCACAGTCACATTATCTATCGACAAAAGTTCTCCAAATGAGCTAGCTATCCCAACAAATATGTCTTCCAGCCAATATTCAAGAGGCAAACCATGTAGCTTTATCCAAAAAAGGACCTGTCGAACGGCGTCCTCCTCGAAAACAAGATTCGCACTCCATTTTTGAAGAATAAGAGTATTTTTCCCAATCAACCATGGCCCACTGCATAGAATATTCATTCTATCTTCTTCACAAGAGAAGAAAAATGACATACATCCCTTAGCCATTTCTACCACCTCTACTTGTCCTTTCAATACAAATATCTAGGATACAAAATCCCTAACCACTTTGATGTTAGGTCTTACTCCTAAAAATCTACCAACCAACGAATTTTTCATCCTTTCTATAGAAAAATCAATGGTCTGGTCTAGGATTTCAATAGAAAAGCTTCCTTGAGAAGGTATAGAAACATTCTTCACCAGAGGTAAAGAATATTTACCTATTGGTTTGATGCAAAAAAGGGACGCCCATTTCCTCAGTTGCCCCAACCCAGCACCTGATCTGGGACCCCCTCCTGGGTCCTCAGGCGACTGTCCCGCATCGGGATCCAATCCTGTGATCTCGATGTCCTTTCCATCATCCCGCTTGCTGCACTCAGAGGATCCTGCCTCCTCCTGAAAACTCCCACCCAAATTCAAATTTGAATCCAGACGCTCCCGCTCACCCATCCTTTCTCTCCTAGTGTTAACACATCTTTTGTTTTTTGCGAGGCGATTATGGGTTGCCCAATACGAAGGTATGATTAATAAATTTGAAAATTTTGGATCGGGTTGAGACATGAGTCTGCAAAATGCCAAGAAAATTTAGGGTAGCCTATAAATATATATGTATAAAACTTCTGGCAAATATAGGTCGTCCATTTGGGTCGCGTATAAATTATAGGAAAATTTTTAAAATTTACGGGGACCAAAAATTAGATTCCATTGGTGATAATGTGTAAGAAAAGTAGAAAATTAAAGAGTGATGGGCAATGGGCCTGGGCATTGGACCCAATATTAATAATTGTCAAGCAATAGGGTGAATCTAATATATCAAAAAAAAATTCCAATTCCCATCTTGCCGACATGCGACATTCACCAATTTGCAAATAATTGCCACTAAAGTTTTCGTTGTAAAGGATGATGAACCTATACATGAGGAAAGAGCCTTAGTATCTCATGTTGAAAAGAAATTTGAATTGGTTATAGACAATGGTTGTTCACATCATATGATTGGAGATAAAAATAAATTTGTGGATTTGAAAAGATATGATGGTGGTGTTGTTATATTTGGTGACAATACTCCTAAACTTATCATTGGAGTTGAATCTATTTCTCTGGATGGAAAGACTAATACTGATAATGTATTACTTGTTGATGGAATTAAGCATAATCTGTTGAATGTTTGACAGTTAGGGGACAGAGTTTATCAATTGAAATTCATTAATGGTAAATTCTCTATTAGAAGTAAATCAAGAGATTTGATCACATCTGGTGCTAAATCTAAAAATAAATCTAGAGGTAATGTATTTGAATTGAATACATCTGAAGCTTCTTGTTTTATTGTGAAGGTTGATGACAATTGGCTATGACATAGAAGATTTTTTCATGTTAAATTTGATAATATTGTGAAGGCAAGTATGAATAATGTTGTAAGAGATCTACCTAAGATTGTAAAGCCATCTAACACTGTGTATAGAGTGTGTTATGGGGAAGCATACCAAAATCAGTTTTAAAAGAAAATCTTATTCAGAAAAAGGGAAGTTGGATCTGGTGCATATAGATCTATGTGGTCCTACAAGAACAAGATCTTATTATGGTGAAAGGTACTTTATACTTTTTGTTGATGACTTTTCTAGAATGATGTGGGTTACATATTTGAGAGAGAAAGCTGAAGCATTTGACAAATTCAAGTTATTTAAAGCAAAAGTTGAGAATGAATCTAGTTTGAAGATAAAATGTTTGAGATCAAACAGAGGTGTAGAGTTTGCATTATATTTATTTAATACCTACTATGAAGAACATGGAATATATAGATAGACATCATCTCCTAGAACTCCAAAATAGAATGGGATAGTAGAGCGAAGAAACAGAACTATATTAGATGTTGCAAGGACTATGTTACTGGAAGGAAAGGTGTCACATGTTCATTGGAGAGAAGAAGTTGGGACTACTGTGTACACCTTGAATAGAATTTAGATCAGAGAAGGTACAAGTAAGACTCATTATTAATTATGGTTTGATCATACACCTACTGTAAAATATTTCAGAATATTTGGAAGTAAATGTTATATCAAAAGAGATGATGAGATAGAGAAGTTTGATGCTAAAAGTGATGAAGGAATTTTTCTTGGTTATTCTACTAAGAGTAAAGCATATAAATGTTTCAATATGAGATTGAGGAAGTTTATTGAAAGCACCAATGTGAGGATAGATGAAAATTTTTAGATTCAGGAAAGAATATATGATTGTGGTCAGATTACAGAGATGAAAAAGGTCACTGCTAAACCTGAAGAACCTTTGATGATTGAAAATGAAACTGAAGATGAAATAATTTAGGTTATTGAGACTTCTAAGAATCTGAGGTATGTAAAGAAGAATCCTCCTGAAGATAAAATTATTTGTGATGCAAGTAAAGGTATGATTACTAGATCTAGAGTTAGAGATGAAATTTGTTTGATTTCTCAAGTTGAGCCAAAAATGACTGATGAAGCATGTAGAGATGAATCTTGGACTAAAGTTATGGAAGAAGACCTTGAAGAGATAAAGAAAAACAATACTTGGGAATTGATTCCAAGACCTAAGAACAAAAATGTGATAGGAACTAAATGGGTTTTCAAAAATAATATGGATGAGGAAGGAACATTGGTAAGAAACAAGGCTAGATTGGTGTGTAAGGGCTAATCACAACAAGAAGGCATAGACTATGAAGAAAAAATTTCTCTTGTTGCTAGGTTGGAAGCTATGAGATTATTTTGTGCTTATGTTGCACATAAATACTTTAAAGTATATCAGATGGATGTGAAATCGGCATTCTTGAATGGTGATTTAGAAGAAGAAGTATACATTGAGAAAACTTATGGTTTTCATTTAACAGATGATGAACACATGGTTTGTAAGTTGAAGAAAGCACTGTATGGACTGAAACAAGCACTGAGAGCATGGTATGCAAGACTGGACAAATATCTACTTCATCTTGGTTTTAGAAAAGGTAATGCAGACAATAATTTATATTTAATAACTGATGAAGATGGAATCTTAATAATAGGAGTTTCTTTTTATAATATCATTTTTGGAGGCAATGATAAGACATGTAAGAAGATCTCTAAAGAAATGGAAAATAAATTTGAGATGTCAATGATTGGTGAAATGAAATTTTTTTTTGGTTTGCAAATCAATCAGAGTAAGAATGGCATTTTTATATCTCAAACCAAGTATCTTAAGGAAATGTTGAAGAAATTTGGAATGGAAGATTGTAAACATGTAGGTACACCTATGGTGACTGGATTCAAACTGACTAGTAATGATGAGACTCAAAGTGTTTTTTAGACAAAGTACAAATCGATGATTAGTGGTCTACAATATCTAACTCGCACTAGACTAGATATTACCAATGCAGTTATAATTATGGCAAGATATCAAGTAGATCCTAAAGAGACACATCTTGTTGTTGTGAAAATAATTTTCAAATACCTAAAAGGAACAACAAAATATGGATTATGGTATGAAAAATCAAATAATTTTATTTTGCAAGCTTATATTGATGTTGATTGGGCCGGTAATGTGGATGATAGAAAAAGTACAAGTGGTGGTGCATTTTTCCTTGGGAAAAGGTTGGTTTCTTGGTTAAGTAAGAATCAGAATTGTATTGCTCAGTCTACTGTTGAACCAGAGTATGTTGTTGTTGCAATAAATTTCACATAAGTTGTTTGGATGAAACAAATGCTGAAGGACATTGGAATATTTTTTGAAGAACCAATGCTTATCCATTGTGATAACACTAGCACAGTGAATATCTTGAAGAATCCTGCTATGCATTCAAAGACTAAACACATTTCTATTAAATATCATTTCTTGAGCGAGAAGGTAGAAAATAAAGAGATTAAAATGGAGTATATTAGCACAACAAAACAAATAGCAGATATATTTACAAAACCTTTGCAAAAAGAAGATTTTGAGCATCTCAGAAGCATGCTTGGGGTTAGATCCCCTCCTTGTGATAATTAATTAATGCAGATATGCATCAATCTAGTGGCTTTCAGAGCTATATCATTTTATGGACTTGATGTATGGATCTACTCCTTAGGGGGGGTGATCACGAGAAATATAGAGCACATTTTGGTTATCTTGCACCTGGTTTTTGGACATGAAGATATAATAAAGCTACAAAAGATTACAGATGAGTTATGGCACCATTTTCCATTGTTTCCAAAGGGGGAAATATTCTATGTGAAAATCCCTACTATTTTGGGGAGATTTGTGTTGAGGATTTTGAGAATATTGTATTGAGAGAGAGTAATTTTGGGTTGATGGATTTTCCCATATGTTTCCATCAATGCCAAAGTAGGAGATTGTTGGATGATATCAGATTTGGATACTATTCATGTTGTTTATATATATTTTTGTCACTGATGTCAACATATGTTTCTATGGAGAGAACAGACTAGTTACTTGACTGGCAGAAGTGTACGGACACTGTACGGATATTTCAGAATGATCAAAGTTGGTTATATGAAGAAGGATGTGTGTTGACCTTACTCCTAAGGTCTCTTGGCTTTATGTTGCATATTGAGGATGTTACAATTTTTTTAATGAAGACTGGTTTCTGGAATGTAACTGTGATGCTTGACAGAGCAGGTCTCTATGTTTTGGGTATATCTTACAACCAAAGATATTTCAGGTGATGCAAGATTACTAGATTTCAGAGGACATATTGAGGAAAAAATTTTATTGATCGATTTGTGTGAGCATGTTTGTGACATTAGTTATGGTGCATATTATAAAGGAGACCTATTTTGGTGGCAGACTTTAGACATGTAGTGTATATTATAAATTGTGAGCATGGATTGCAGATCTTGGAGCATAACTAATCGATTGTATTTTGATTTTTTCCTTTTATAGGTACCATGTGTATCTTAGCAAGGGGTTAAACAATTATTTGTATATTGGGAAAGCCTAATTGGCTGACCTAATTAATTATTTGTGTATTTGGAAAGATTAATTGGCTGACCAAATGAATTATTGTAATAGGGTGTATATGTGAGATATTTTCTTTTGAAAAGGTGTGGAAGAGACTGAAAAGGAAGAGAAGTGAAATCTATGAGGCTTGTTGTGGTGTTGGATGTAGAGCAGAGTTTGTGATAAAGATACTTCATTGGAACTAAAAAGGCAAAGACATTTGCTATCAAACAATTCACGGGATTGTATATTTCCTATATACACTTGTTCAGATTGTGAATCCTTGAGGGTGGCTTTAACCTTCTTTGGGAAGTGTGCCTAGGTAGTGAGCCTACTAATTTTCTTGACTCCTAATAGGGATTACGTACTATAATGTTGTAATAAGCTCCTAACAGGGCTAAATATTTTAACAGGGATACTATACTCTCAATACATTATTTGTGGGTGCTAATTCCCACTGGGGTTTTACCTTTAACTGATGAGATGTAACTAATTGGATGTTTGACAATGTTAAGTTGAAGATAATGCAAAGCATTAAATTAGTTAATGATTTGTATTGTCATTGATGTCAACTTAATATCATCTGTACGGTCATGTACATAATGCCAAAGACTTTAGAGAATAAATGGAACAAAGGTTATGCATTATTAATGCATAAAAGTCAAGTATTCACTAAGTGATAAACAACACCGATGGAGTGGAGACCGATGGTTAGAGAAAAAAAAGAACAGTCAAAATGATACCCAATAGACTAAAGTATAGTGTTGCCCGATGAAGCAAAACCACAGGATGCCCGACGAGCAAAGTCAGAAGGATTCCCGACAAAGTAAAATTACAATGATGCCCAATGGATGGAGATCATGAAGCTAACTAGAGTCACACTGACAGAGCTGTCAGTTGTCATCGACAACTAACCACAAAGGTGACCAACAGAATAGAGAGTTTAGAAAATGACAAAATATCTAACTGGCAAGAGCTAAAGATAGACTTAAATTGTTGTTTTCTTTGTTTTATTCAACTAGAGTTAAGTGATTGATTTAAAGATGATTTGTACAGTTGGCAAGAAGATAATCACAAGACAAATCAAGAGTTATGCTTTAAATTTAATTGGCTAGATTGTTTTTCACACCAAGAATCAAGAATCAAGAAACAGTGAATATCATGTCTATATAAGAGACAAGCTTAATTCATTTACGAATGGGATTAAGGGGAGTGAATAAAAAGAGGATGCTGAAGAGAAACTGATGAAGAATAACTTCATACAGTCATGATCAATCAAGCTGAAGGAGAGCTAAGGAATTCTGTAGACACCGATGAACAGTGAAGCATAGCATCACAAAGCAGAAAGTGTGAAGCACAAAGAATTAAATTGATACATTAATCAGAGAGGTAATGTACTTAAATAGATCTAAAAATCTGCAATTCAAAGTTGCAATAGAAATAGGTCATAGTGTTTTAGTTTAACCATTGAAGCATCAAGTCTCTTAACCGAGAAGGACTTAATAGTCTTCTATATATTGAGGTACATCCCATGGAGTGCCAAAAAGGTTGATTCATCAAAGTAGAATTGGATTTGCCCGATACCTATTGACAGTCTAAGGAGGTTGATTCAAGGATGGTAGCAATAGATGCCCGATACTAAGTGACAACCTCTATGTATAAAAACCTCTAACAAGGTCGCACTTTACAGTGTGTTTGTAACCTTTAACAGGGTTGGATCCTAATAAGGCTCACTTCAGAAGAGTGAAAATTTGGGGTATCGACCCTAGTGGTTTTTCCCTTAATAGGGTTTCCATGTTAAAAATTTATATGTTATGTGTGTATGATTCATTTCTTTATTGTTTTTTATCTGACATATTTAACACTGGATTGATCAGTATACTCTACTTATTTACTGATTTTTGGTAAATAGTTATAGTGCTTATCGGTAATCAAGAAAGAATAAGGAAAGACGGAGAACACTGATAGACAGTTAATCAGTAATAGTATTTCATGGCATGCATCTTGTAGGGAAATAATAATCTGAGGTTTATTGATTGGTGGTTAAAGTTTGAAGCATAAATTTTTGAGGCCACTGATTCACCCCCCCTCTTAGATATTACTAAAAATTTGTCTCAGAGCTTGTGTTCTTAGAAAGGAAGGTTTCAAGACCTAAGTCAAGATCACAAGATGAACAGATGAAATGTGCACAAGTTGAACAAAGACAACTTTGCTTCATGGAAAAGCAGGATAAGACTCCACTTATCAGGTATTGGTAATGATGTTACTCAATTCCTAGATACTGAATATGTGTTGCCCACAGAATTATTGATAGTAGGTCAATTGAGAGAGAAGCATGAACACAACTGCATGGTCATAGAGCTCTCTTCCTCACTCTCTGATGCTAAATTTGAATATGTCAAAGATTGCAAAACTGCAAAGAAGATGTGGGACAAACTGAAGCTTGTACATGGAGGTGATACAAATTTTCTGAGAGCAAAGGCAGAAAGCCTTAGAGGAAAATTTGATGATTTCAGAATGAAAGAAGGAGAAAACATCACATAGTACAATACAAGAATAAAATAAGTAGTCAATGCTATACGAGGAGTTGGAGGTACACTTGAAGAGGAGACAGTCGTAAGTAAAATCTTAAGAACCTTACTACCTGTATATGCTATTAGAGTTTATGTCATACAAGAAATGAGAGTAGTATAAAACAATATAGTTACTCTTGATAATTTAATTTGTAGACTGATTTCATTTGAGATGAATAACTTTGATAATAGTGTCTTACCAAACTTAGAGTCTGCATTTAAGTCTTCTATGAGAATAAGCAAATCAATTCATAGACACACATCTTAATGAGATAGTGAAAGTAAAATTGAAGAAGAAGATCTAGATGAAATAGAAGCACTTATGGCTAGAAGAATGTAGAGAGGAAAAGGTAAATACAAAGGCAAGTTACCACTTGTATGCTTTAATTTTAAAGAGATTGGACACTTTGCTACAAGATGTCCTAACAGAAACAGAAGTAATGACAGATATTTTGAGAAGAAATATGACAGAGGTGATAACAAAGATTACAGAGGTTATCAACAATCAAAAAGAAGAGATACCCGAGACTACAAGGACAAAGTCAAGAAAGCTAGCTACCTAGCTGCTTGCAAAGATGAAGATACTGACACTGAACCTGATGAAGACATCAAGATGGTATTTGTAGCTATGAAGGATGATTCAGATGAAGATGAAAGGTATGTAGAAACTACACTCATATGTAAGGTTAGCAAGAATGACATTTGGATTATACATAGTGGCTTCACTCACCACATGACTGGTGACAAAGAAAAGTTTAACACTTTTGAGTATTATAATGGTGGTACAGTAAGAATGGGTAATGATACACCTTGTCCAGTTGAAGGTAAAGGAACTATAATGTTGAACAACATGATTAAATGTGAAAATTCTTATTGAGTAAAAGGATTGAATTATAATCTTTTGAGTGTTTCTCAACTAAATAATTCAGGTCACAGAGTAGCATTAGAAAACAAGAAGGCAAAGATCTTCAATGAATTAGGAAGATTGATTGGTACCATTGAACAGACAAAAGGTAACTTATTCTATCTGAATGATACTAACACCACTTGCTTAATGACTAGAAACAAAGACATATGGTTGTGGCACAAAATATTGTGTCATGTTAATTTTGACAACATGATGAAAATAAGTAGAAGAAGAAATGTAAGAGGCTTACTGACGATGACAAAGCCTGACAACATCATGTGCAAGAATTGTCAAAAAGGTAAAATGACAAAGTCAAGTTTCAAAAGTAAAACCCATACATCTAATGATATTATAGAATTATTCCATACTGATCTATGTAGACCAATGAGGACAAAGAGTTATTATGGAGATAGGTATTTTATTCTCTTTGTTGATGATTACTCTAGAATGATGAAAATTATGTTTCTAAAAGATAAATCTGAAGCATTATAGATGTTTAAATGGTATAAGGCCATGGTAGAGAAACAAAGTGGTAAGGATCTCAAATGTTTAAGATCACATAGAGGAGAATTTATATCAGATGAATTCACCAATTGCTAATGAGCATGGCATAAAAAGACAGGTTTCTGCACCAAGAACACCACAGCTAAATGGGATTGCTGAGAGAAGGAACATATCAATAGTTGATTGTGCTAGAACACTGATGATAGAGAAAGGCATCACCCAAATATTTTGGAGGGAAGCTGTCAGTACTACTGTCTACACACTGAATAGAGTACAATTGAAGGACACAAAGAAGACACCTTATGAGCTCTGGTATGGTAAAACACCCAATGTAAGTTACTTCAAAATATTTGGTAGTCAATGTTATATCTTAAAGGTTCATAGAAATGGAAATCTTGAAGCCAAAAGTGATGAAGGTATCTTTTTAGGGTATTCCACCAAGAGAAAAGCTTATAAATGTCTTATCAAGGCTTCTAACAAAATTATTGAAAGTGCAAATGTAAAGATAGATGAATTTGCAGAAAAGAAAGAGCTGGAAAGCACAAAAGAACTAGAGGACTACAACAAGCTTGTATACTGTGAAGAACCCAACACTCTACCCAAGCAACAGTGCATAATTCCATAACAACATAATGTTGCAAGCGACGATTATGTTGCAATTACCGATGGTCAAGATAATGATCAAAATAATGTGCAAGGTGATGAAGAACAAAATGAAGATCAAAATGATGATCAAGCTAATACACAAAGAGCTATACCTGTACTTGCAAGATATGTAAGAAAGAACCATCTAGAGATCTAGATCATAGGAGATAAGAAAGTTGGTACAAGAACAAGAAGTCTTTAAACTCAAATTGTTTAATTTGTGAGTTTGAGCCAAAATCTGTCAATGATGCACTAGATAATGAAGAATGGATAAGTGCTATGAATGATGAGATTGAGAAGATTGAGAAGAACAAGACATGGTCACTTGTGCCAAGACCAGATGAAAAGAATGTCATCGATACAAAATGGATATTCAGGAATAAACTGAATGAGAATGAAGAAGTCACAAGAAACAAAGCAAGACTAGTATGCAAGGGGTATGCACAAGAGGAAGATATAGACTATGGAGAGACCTTTGCACCCATTTCTAGGCTAGAAGGAGTAAGAATACTACTTTCTTATGCTGCATATAAAGGATTCAAGGTATATCAAATGGATGTCAAGTCTGTATTCCTAAATGGAATACTTGAAGAAGAGGTATACATTAAGAAACCAGAAGGGTTTGTCGGTCCAAAAAAGAGAAACATGGTATGTAGACTTCACAAAGCCTTGTCTGGATTGAAACAAGCTCCTAGAGCCTTGTATGAATGACTTCATTCCTATCTTATAAGTATTGGATTTGTAAGGACTAGTGAACAGTAATCTTTATTTGAAGGGAGATACTGATGCTAACACTTTGATTGCTTAAATACTTGTTGATGAAATCATATTTGGAGGAAATGATATGCTATGAAAATCATTTGCTAATGAGATGAGCAAAGAGTTTGAGATGTCTATGTTTGGAGAGATCAATTTCTTTCTTGGTCTACAGATCATTCAACAAAGTGAAGGCATTTTCATTACACAATCCAAATACATCAAAGATGTCCTGAAAATATTCAAGATGGAAGATTCCAAACCAGTTGGAACACCAATGGCTACTTGATGTAAGTTGACAAAGGAGGACAAGACAATAGAGGCAAATCAGACTTTGTATAGATCAATGATTGGAAAACTCATGTATGTTGTACACACTAGACCAGATATTACACACGTAGTAGGAATTGTTGCTAGATTTTTTGCTAACACCAGGGAATCACACATGACTGCTATGAAAAGGAATTTAAGATATCTAAAGAATACTGAGGAATATGGCTTATGGTATGGAAGAGAAGGAAAATTTGAACTTAAGGTGTTTACTGATGTTGTTGGGCTGGTAATCTTGATGACCGGAAGAGCACAACTGGAGGAGCATTCTTCATGGGTGACAGACTTGTCACATGGATAAGCAAGAAGAAATGATACATCTCACAGTCTACTACAAAAGAAGAGTATGTTGTTGCTACTACAAATTGCTCAAATATTGCATGGATCAAACAGTTACTGGAAGGTATGCATATGAAGATCTTAGAACTAGTGATTATCTATTATGATAACACCAGTGCAATAAACATTTCCAAGAATCTAGTCATGCATTCAAAGACTAAAAACATTGCAATCAAGTATCACTATTTGAGAGAACAAGTTCAAGAAAAGGAAGTGACACTTGAGTATGTGCAATCAAAAGAACAATTGGCCGATATCGTCACCAAGCCACTGTCCAAGGATACATTTGAGTACTTGAGAAAGAGACTAGGGGTCAAACCCTTATCTACCAGTAAATAAAATGACTGAAGGCTGCATCAGCCTACATATTATTAGAATATCACTAATGTTGATGCAAGCAAAGAGATGAACTTCAAATCTACATCTATATACAGACATGTATATATCAAAACTGAGCACAAAGCATATTGCTAAAATTGTTGATGGATAAGGGAAATTCAAGGAATATATTATGGATCCAGAGAAAAGATTGTTTGACATGAATGTTAGATATCTATGAGATATTTGTTTTGGCATTGTTGTCAAAGGGAGAGAAACTATCCATATTATCACATTCTTCAGAAAAGGGAGGAAAATTATCCACTATCATACTACTCCAACAGGGAGAGATTATATTCGTAGGGAGAGCAAATTGTATGGAATGATTATATAAAGGGAGATTTGTTGACAAGAGAAAGAGACATCAAACGAGAAGAATAGAAAAAAAATTAACACAAGGAGAGGACACAACACATCAGAATACAGAGAGCTACAAGAATCAAATCTAAGCTAAAATAGAGCTTACCAATGGACAGACATTTATCGGTTATCATAACAAAAAGATTGGTAGTTTGATGAATCTCAACTACTGTATTCCATATTGTATTAGAAATAGTATAGTGTGATAATATAGTATGTTGTAATCAATGCCAAAGGGAGAGATTGATGACATGTAACTGATTGGATTTGAAAATGTTAAGTTGAAGATAATCCAAGTCATTAAATCAGTTAATGGTTTGTATTGTCATTGATGTCAACTTAATATCATCTGTACGGTCATGTACATAATGCCAAAGACTTAAAAGAATCAATGGAATAAAGGTTATGCTTTCAGCAATGCATAAAAGTCAAGTATTCACTAAGTGACAAACAACACTGACAGAGTGCACACCGACGGTCAAAGCAAAAAAGAACAGTCATAGTGATACCTGACAGACTAAACTACAGTGTTTCCCAATGAAGAAAAACCATAGGATGCCCGACGAGCAAATTCAGAAGGATGCCCAATGAAGTAAAATTCCAATGATGCCCAACGGACGAAGATCACAAAGCTAACTAGATTCAAACCAATGAAACTATCAGTTGTCACTGACAACTAACTGCAAAGGTGACCGACAGAACAAAGAGTTCAAAAAATGGCAAAATATCTAGCTAGCAAGAGCTAAAGATAGACTTAACTGGTTTTTTTCTTTGTTTTATTCAACCAAAGTTAAGTGATTGATTTAAAGATGATTTGTACAGTTGGAAAGAAGATAATTATGAGACAAATCAGGATTTATTCTTTAAATCTAAATGGATGGATTATTTTTCATGCCAAGAATCAAGAATCAAGAAACAGTGAATATCATGTCTATATAAGAGACAAGCTTAATTCATTTACAGATGGGATTAAGGGGAGTGAATAAAAAGATGATGCTGAAGAGAAATTGATGAAGAATAACTTCATACAGTCCTGATCAATCAAGCTGAAGAAGAGATAAGGAATTCTGCAGACACCGACGAATAGTGAAGCACAGCATCACAAAGCAGAAAGTGTGGAGCACAAATAATTGAATTGATACATTGATCAGAGAGGTAATGTACTTAAATAGATAAAAAAATATGCAATTCAAAGTTGCAATAGAAACAGGTCATAGTGTTTCAGTTTAACCATTGAATCGTCAAGTCTCTTAACCAAGCAGGACTTAACAATCTTCTATATATTGAGGTACATCCCAAGGAGTGCCAAAAAGGTTGATTCATGAAAGTAGCATTGCATTTGCCCGATACCTATTGACAGTCTAAGAAGGAGGCTGATTCAAGGAAGGTAGCAATAGATGACCAATACTAAGTGACAACCTTTATGTATAAAATCCTCTAACAAGGTCACACTTAACAGTGTGTTTGTAACCTTTGACAGGGTTGGCTCCTAATAGGGCTCACTTTAGAAGAGAAAAAATTAGGGGTGCCAGTCCAAGTGGATTTTTCCTTAATAGGGTTTCCACGTTAAAAATTCATGTGTTATGTGTGTATGATTCATTTCTTTATTGTTTTGTATCTTACATAGTTAACACTAGATTGACCGGTATACTCTACTTATTTAATGAGTTTTGGTAAATAGTTATACTGCTTATAGGTAATCAAGAAAGAATAAGGGAAGATAGAGAACACCGAAAGACAGTTAATAAGTAATAGTATTTCATGGCATGCATCTTGTAGGGACATAATAATTTGAGGTTTATTGATTGGTGGTTAAAGTTTGAAGGATAAATTTTTGAGGCCACTGATTCACCCCCCCCNCTGATTCCCCCCCCCCCCCCCCCTCAATTATTACTAACAATAACAGGGTTTCCTTGACAACAAGTATTGTTTTATTGTGTTGGCATTTACTGTGTTATCATTTACATTTCACTTTTGGTTTATAAAGTTCAAAGTTTAATATTATATATCACAACTGATTCACCGCCCCCCCCTTAGTTTTCTTTTGGATTGTTATTCCTAAAATACCGTGTTTATCACCCTTATCTTCAGTTCTATCAGTGGCATGTGATAGGCCATTTTAATGGCATCTTTTAGATACCTTAGAAGGACTTTTGCTAGGTCATTTCTTATGTTTTATGTTATGCTCTAGATACCTTAGACTTTATGCTCTAAAACTATTAGTATGTGTTAGTCAACCAATGAACCTATGCCATGGACATATGCTACTTAATGTGTTTTATCGGGATGAGTATGTTCTATTTTGTTGCTATGAACTCATTATCTCATTTTATGAATGAATTGACTGTTTGGACAATAGATAATGTTTGTACTTTGAATAAATACCATGAATGCTTTTATCCTAATGGTGTTAATGCAGCCCATCAAAGTAGAAATTATCATCTTGTTCAGGTGAGCACGTCTATGTGTTGGTCGCTTGACTCGGTCCTGCAGCAGACGCGCACGGATGAAACGTAAAGGTAACAGTGGTGGAAGGTTTCCAAATTGATCCAAGTGGAGATAGTTGAGAAAATACTTGGAGAGCGCAATAATTTCTTTGATGAAATCTAGGAGAGAGTGGGAAGTTAGATCTGTTGTCTACGCAGTTCTTTCCTCTCTTCTTGACTGATTCTATTTCCTATTTTCTTGTTTTCCTTTCTATTAAATGGTTGTAATAAAAGCTCCACCTTTTCTTAGGGCATGTAGAGTTTGGTAGTTAGATGTTTTTCCCTTTAAATAAAGCCCTACTCCTACATGAGAAAAAGGGCAGTAGTATTATTATAGTTGTATTCTGTTATTTCATTGTTAAGAATTTTTGTACTATTTTATTCAAGTTAATGAGCAAATCAAGTTTTGAGTTCAGTACTGTGTAATTGAGTATTCTAGGTACTCAACCAAGGGGGCCCACTTGGTGAGGAATATATAGTTTAGATTCATTCTAGATTAGCCCACTTTCCTACATTTCTATTATTTCAATTCCTATGTTGAACAGCTCCTGCAGCCAAAGCCACAGGACAGCTACCGCTTCCTACAGCCGAGCCGCAGAGTAACTAAAGCATTATAGTTATTTTTCTGCACTCTTCCATCCTGCTAGAAGCCTTCATTTCTATCATTTATTTTCAAGAATCTACTTTCATAGAAATAGTTTATATTTCCTTTAAGTATTCATTTCATGTAGCAATAGTATAGTTTTCTTTCAAAAGCATTTATTTCCTGTAGCCATAGAGTAGTTCTTTTCCAACATTTATTTCCTGCAGCAATTATAGAATGATTTGTTGAGATGCTTGGTGCATATATCATTCTGGCCTATTTCAAGTAACATGTCCCTGGGTTTGACATATTAAATGAGTTTATCATAAAGTGGATAAAGTGCTTATTTGGATGTCCAATCCTTGAGTTAAAGGAATATGCCTAGTTTCTGAGTCTTTATAACAAGCGATCATTTTTGGTGTCATTGTCAGGGATGGTGTTGAGCTTGATTCTTATTCAAGCATTCCTAGGATTCTATTACATGCTTTCATTTACTGCTTTTAGCAGATTAAGCCTTATCTTGACAAAGCAAACCGCTATTCACATCATTCCATACTATCTGCATCCATAATAGATGAAGATACGCCCAAGGAAGGTACTTGCCAAATCCACACCACAACCTATTTGAAGAAGAAAACCAGTTTGTTGATGCTATTTTTGAGCTCCCTGAAGCCCCTTCATCATCCTCATCTTTTGAGGGTGACTTTCATGGGTTCTTCCAAGAACAACTAGAAGCCAATCTACTTCCTGAAGCCTTTGTCAATCTAGAACTACAGAATCCTTGAGAAGAAAATCCTTGGCAATTAGTCATCTACCAACCTAAAAACCCCCCTCAAAATCCACCTCCGCAACAACAAAGGATGGCTAATCCTACTACATTTCCTTTTCCTATATCTGATCAGCGAGATAATAATAAACCTCAAAAATTTTCCCTCTTCTGCTCTTCCAAAATTTTGCGGCCTTGTCACAGAGGGCCCAGATACCTTTCTCTTTGAGTTTGATATCCTTTGTAGGAGCTATGACTACACCATCGATGCCCACAGGCTTAAGCTCTTCCCTGCAGCACTTAAAGAGTCTGCATTGCGATGGTTTATGGGCTTAGGACAAGATGTTGTTCATAATTGGGATGAAATGAAGGATGATTTCTTGCTGAAATATAAGGATTACTATTGAGGGAATGATATGCGAGGGGATGACATATTTAAGATGTCACAGAAGGAGGATGAGAGTCTTGAGGATTATGTCTCAAGGTTCATGTTTAGTTTGCAGAAGAATACTCAGCACGAGCTCAATGAACAATCTCAGAAGTTTCTCTTTTTGCGAGGCATTCATGATGGATGCACAGAGGCACTAGACCTCATGGATGGAGGAGATATCACCCAGGCATCATGGGATGATATCTAGAAGATCTTCCTTAAATACTCAAGAGCTGTTGTTAAGAAAGGAAGAGGATATAGGTCCACGTTGGGCAAGTCCAATGGTGTTGGTGCTTCACAGACTGAGATAACCAATCTCTTGTCTGATTTTAAGCAAGATATCATCAACAACATGGCCACCTAGCTGGACACTATGCAAGCTAAGAAGAAACATGAGGAATCAGAGGCCATTCTAGCAGAGTTATGTCCACATTACAGATAGAAGAAGAGAGACTGCAGATACAAACTGGTTGCTAACATGGATACTACACAAATGTCAACTCATTACAAACCACTTGAACCAGAGGATGAGAAACTATTCTTCATTTCTCAGCAACAACCATGGGTACAGAGACAAGGTCCTTTTTATAATAATCAATGGCAACCCCCCATGAATTACCAAATTCCTCCCTGGAATAATTCCTAGAATTAGTGGTAGAATTACCCCAATCCATAGTGGCCAAACCCTCAAGGAGGTTGGCAACAACCTCAAGGGGCATGGAAACCACCAAAAGGTAATTGGAAGCAAAACCCATAGTGTCAAGGTGGCCAATAATGGCCAAATCAACCACAAGGATTTTTTCCACCACCTATGCAGCCTCCACAGCGGCAAGCTCATTTGCCACCTCCTGCAGCTACTAATTTGCCACCTAAGCCTTCTAAGTTACCTACATAGCTATCGCCAAACCCTAATAATAGACCTCCTTCTCCACAAAAAAATATGTATGTTATAAACCAGTTGCAGTATCCCATGTAATACCCTACGTATGCAATTAACCTTGGTGATATTCACCTGTGATCCGGTACCACTCTACCTGCACCTGAGCCTCCTGTAATCAATGAAATGACTTTTGAGGAGCCCAATCAAATTGAAAATCCATCTAATCCAGTATCCCTTGCATCACCAGCTAAGACCAATTAGCCTACCATTCCTCCTTTCCCACAAATATTGCAAAAAATCAATATGAAGACCACTGATGAATCGACTTTCAATATCCTAGACCAACTAAAGAATGTCAGCATCCAAATTCCCCTTTTCCAGGCAATCAAATATGTTCCAACATATGGAAAATCCATCAAGGAAGCTTTCTTTAAAAATCCTAGCCACAAGAAGAAGGATCCCTAGACTATCCATGTCTTGGGAAAACTGACAGACATCATGTTAGGAAAGCTTACCATCCCAAAATATTCTGACCCTGGTAGCCCTATTGTCGAGGTCATTATTAATGGGACTGCTATGAAAAATGCCTTGATTCATCTTGGAGCTACCATTAATGTCATGACCAAGGACATTATACAATGCCTTGGTATCACCAATGTCCACAATACACCTACTATCCTATAGCTTGCAGACAGTTGGACTGTAAATCCTGATGGCATGGTGGAGGACATTGTGGTTGACTTAGAGTCTTTGTCTTACCCTGCAGATTTCATGATCCTCTTGCCAAAATCTACCCTAGGGGGATATCCAATTATTTTGGGACATCCTTGGCTAGCTACCATTGATGCCTATATCAATTGTTTGTCAGGAGATATGACCATTTCTAATGGCCATCACACCAAAACCTTGGCCTTGTATCCTCCTGCTCAACCTCAGATGGAATTAGCCTCTCCCATATGGCCAAATGTCAGAGAGGAAGCTAAAGTTATTAATTCAATCTCCCAGTTAATGATATTAACAAGGGACCTCTTCTTGCAGCTTTAGGAGGAATATAAGGTAATCACCAACATCCTGCATAACCATTATGGATCGAGCTTGGACCCTTTGGATAGTTCCCTCCAAAACTACTCCCTACATCCACTATACTCTGATTACCAAATATCTTCCCCTGTATCCAACCAGATCTATCACCAAATTCTTCCCTATGAGGTCCAATTACCCTCATTGACCGATGCATCCATGGTAGAGTTCACTCAGCAACTGGAAGTTTCCCCTGAACACTACTTAAACATTAATATCAAACTCTCTCCTTGGCAACAGACATCATTTACCAAGCTACTGAAGACTTATAATAGAGCTTTTTCCTGGGATTATGTTGATATGAAAGGTTTGGACCCAAATTTATGCACTCGTAGGATCTTTCTAAAGGAGGGCAAACCCCTAGTAAGGAAATTTCAAAGATGTGTCAACCCTACCCTTTGTGAGATAGTCAAAGCCAAACTCCAAAAAATCCTTAAATTTGGTTTCATATATCCTATATTAGATAGCCAGTGGGTTTCCCC
Source organism: Thuja plicata (assembly GCA_018584345.1). Lineage (NCBI taxonomy): Eukaryota > Viridiplantae > Streptophyta > Pinopsida > Cupressales > Cupressaceae > Thuja > Thuja plicata. The sequence continues at coordinate 1,430,042 of MU224170.1, read as the reverse complement.
ACTAGTCATAGTTCCTAAGAAAGGTGGCAAGTGGAGAGTGTAATTAGACTATAGAGAGCTTAACAATGCCACCAAAAAGGACCATTTCCTTCTTCCATTCATTGACCAGGTCCTGGATTCTCTAGCAGGAAAGAAATACTTTTCTTTCTTGGATGGGTACAGTGGATACAATCAGATATGGATTCTTCTAGAAGATCAGGAAAAGACCACATTCACTTGCCCATGGGGGACCTTTTCTTATTCAGTTTTACCATTTGGCCTCTGGAATGCTCCTACTACTTTCTAGTGGGTGGTTATCAGCATTTTTGCTGACATTTCCCATGATTGTATGGAGATCTACATGGACAACTTTATAAATTATGGGAAAACTTATGAGGAAGCATTGGAAAATCTAGAAAAATTCCTCACCAGATGTAAAGAACATAACCTATCTTTGAACAGCGAGAAGTACTTTATGATGATGCAGGAAGGATTAGTGCTTGGTCACTACATTTCTGCTCTTGGCATTTAGGTAGACCCAGCCAAAATTGAGGTCATTGTGAATCTACCTAGTCCAGCTAAACAAAAGGATGTTAGAAGCTTCCTTGGTCATGTTGGGTACTACAGAAGATTCATAAAGGACTTCAGCAAGATGGCCAGCCCTATGTATTCACTGCTCACTTAAGATGCTGACTTTGTCTGGACACCAGACTATGATGAATCTTTCCTGCAGCTGAAGTCTGTACTCACTCACGCACCTGTCCTATGAGGTCCTAATTGGGAACTCCCATTCTACATACATAAAGATGCCTCTGATCATGTTGTTGGAGTAGTTCTTGGATAGAAGGAAGGTACACTAGAACACACCATTTACTTTATTAGAAAAAATCTACACGGAGCTAAGTTGAACTACACCGTTATCGAAAAGGAGCTTTTAGCTGTTATCTATGCTCTGAACAAATTCCACCATTATGTCACTGGTTACCAAATCTTTGTGTATACGGACCATGCAGCTATTAAGTACTTAGCTAACAAACTTTCCATAACTAGAAGGTTAGATAGATGGTTGTTGCTACTACAAGAGTTTGATATTACCATCATAGATAAGCCAGGCAGATTAAATGTGGTGGCCAATTTTCTCTCACACCTATAGAATGTTGATGAACCCCTAGCAATCGATGATAGTTTTCCTGATGACCACTTGTTCTCCATTGCAGAAAAAGCACCTTGGTATGCTAATATTGCTAACTATGTGGTTTCACAAAAGGTACCTCCACACTTCTCTCCAAAGGAAAAGTGGTTACTAATAGAGGAAACTTTCAACTTTTCTTGGATTGCTAATTGTTTATTCTATACTGGCCCCGACCAAGTATTTAGAAGATGCATTCATGAGTATGACATCCTCTAGGCTTGTCATGATGAGCTCTGTGGAGGACATTTTGCTGCTAAAAGGACAGCCATGAAGGTACTTAATACTAGTTACTACTGGTCATCCCTCTACAAGGATTCAGCCAATTACACGAGGAAGTGTGATCAATGCCAGCGGATGGGGCGACCTACTAAATCTGATGAAATGCCACTCTTTCCTTAGGTTTTAGTGACTCCATTTGGTAAGTGGGGAATTGATTTTGTCAGTCCCATCACGACCATTTACCAGTAACTTGAAACATAGAACCTCCTACAGCCTCCTATAGTTGAAGAACCTCCTCCTCCTATAGCTAACAAACCTCCTCCAGCTGAAGACTTTCCTACAACCAATTGACCTCTTCCTACTGAGGGCATTCTTGCAGCCAACTGGAGTAATTATTTGCTCCGGTCATCTCTTTGAAAATTTCCTGCATGTAGTCATAATAAATTCTTTTGTTTCCACTGAAAATCTCTTTTCCATAATAAAAACATCATTCCATCTTCTTTTTCATCATCTTTTTCTTCTGTACATGCATTCACGTCACCTCATTATTGCGCCAGCTCATATTTTTACTCTGCCAACGTCATCAAATCTTTTTGGATTTGAGCATTTAACGATGTAATATTCCCAGGTACGCATTACTTTATTATCTCCAAAAAAATTTTACTTCATTTAATATGATTATGACACATTGTGATTAATAAGAGTGATTCATCCATGATTTTGTCATACATTGCCATGCAAGTGGGGACACTTGTCATTTTTTTTGTAAGGGGCAGTAAATAGGGTTTTGAGAATAATAAATAAAATATCCCATCAGCTCAAAAATTACATCATTTCCAAATCAACTATCATAATTACCAATCTTTGTCATTACTATTTTTCTACCTGAATTGTACTAAGTCATCATATCAGAAATTGTGATTTTACAAACCCTACATGTAAACTGTCAAAACCAGCCCTATTTTTAACTCAAAAAAAAATTTAAGCTTAACTTCACATCATTATTTCAAAATATTCTGTTGTGTCTTGTCCATTTGGAAAAACTAGAAAACCTTCATTCCAATTCTAGGCACATCGGAGAGATTTTTTAGCAAACAGAGTAAAGAGTATCAGTGGAGTAAGAAGATTTTTTTGAGTTTCTCAGACATTGTTGGAATTTCAAGCAGCAGAATGGGTGGTTCTCCTATATGGCATGAACCATCAAACCACCTGGTATTGTTAGAAGACTAGGACAGCATTCAAGTTATTAATAGAGTAGGTTGGCTCACCTATTTTGTTAGGTTAAATGGGTATGACAAAGATACGACACTGGAATTTTTGAGAACATACAGCAATGGAGTTGCATATTTTAAAGGGTTACAAATTGAAGCTTCAGAAGCATGAATTGCAGAAGTATCTGGACTTCCATCTATGGGTGAAGCATTTCCATATGGGCATGACACATGAACAACTAGAGTGGAATTTGTGTTGCCAGCTGACACCCCAATGGATTACAGTAAACAAGGAGTAAAGTGGACATCTCTTCCAGGGAAATTTCCTCAGCTGGCCATTCATGTCATAAGGTACATTACCTATGAAGGCCATTTTTCCTTCTTGCATGCAGTTCACTTTAAATTGTTGAGCCATTTATGACATAACCATTTAGTAAATGTTCCAAATTTTCTTTATGCCCTTTTGAACTTAAGTCCTAAAGAGGTACGGAAGGGGCAATAGAACACAGTGACCCACCATGGTTTAATTAAACTATTGGTGGAAAAGTCACTGAGGGATGTCTCTCCCATGTCCTAGGATATATTTATTGAGGCACCTCATGTTGAATTGTATGGAGAAGGGCCACGACATGAGAATCAAGAAGAATAGGGAAATAACCATGATGAGGAAGAAGAATTTGGTGAACAAGATGAACCCTTGAGGAGTTCTTCTCCCTCGGGAGTTAATGAGGAAAATGTTCCCTCCGGCCATCCAAACCCTACTTTAGGGAGAGGATAAACTGAGGTTCCTACAGTTTCTCAGAAAAAGGATAAAAAGGGCAAGGGCAAATCAAAAATGTCAGAATATATGAGTCGAGATATTCCTATGTGTACTGTTTCTCCTGTGGCCACACCTACCAAGAAAAGGAAACTTTCACAAAAGAAATTTGCAGCCTCTACTGATACCCCATTGCGCAGAAGTGTTTTCTTGAACATGACACAACCAAACGACAAAAGTTCTCCTATTACGGCTAATGATTCTCATGTCTCCTAAGAAGAACCCTTACAGGAACAACCGCAAATAGGTAGTCCTATTGCCGAATTCCAGGGTATGATGAAAAAGGATCCTGTAGCCGCTGAGGCTATTCCAGAAGTAGAATGTGTAATACCAGAAGTAGTAGAGCCTAAATTTTCCAAAAGAGAATCTTCTTCTCTGCATGAAGGCAATCACGGGGAAAGACCCCTTGTTCCAAAAAATGTGCCAATTTTTCCAAAGAAAGAGGAGGACCCACAAGCAGTTAGGGTGGTCTCACATTGACAACCTGAGGAGGTAACTATTCACTCTCTATTAGTTTACTATTTCAATGCAATGCAATATCAAAGATCGATGTGGGAACTGGAAAAGACAAAATTACAAAGAGAGATTGAAAGAAAAAAGTAGGAAATTGAATTTCTATAGAATAAGGTAAATAACATTGTAGATATAATTCTAGAATTGTTGGAACGTAGACCACCACTGCGGTCTTATGCCATATGCCTCAAGGAGCAGTTTTTTCTATTTAAATTAATGAGAGTCCTTCGGGATGTGAGCTCAAGCATCAAAACCCCACATGAATTTGTGTCTGCATACAACACATCACCTAATTGTTTTCAGAATCTACTATGTGAATTGTACATGCACAATTATGTTGTTCCTTTTAATACTGACTGGAACCCCCTTATTTTTATTGGTGATATACATTTGTCTGCACTTGTTTCCTAGATTCAGAATGAAATAAATTATGGTGAGCAATTACATAAGTATGAAATCTTGGAAAAGTCCATCTCATTGCCCCTACATCCTAAAAGTTGGTCACCACAATGGCTTTACTATGACTGGATGTAAATTGTGTATGGATTTCATGATTCTACATTGAGGAAATAGATTTTGGAGAGCTGTGAGGAATTTTTCTCGGTGTTTGAAAAATTTTCATTATTAGACAGGGACAGGGCAGCTGAAGGGTTAAAACAGAGATGGGAAATACTCACCATGGCACTTAAGAAAGTGGAGCCACACATTCTAATTAACTTGTGGGATATAATGCAGCATGTTAGTTGGTATATATGCCAAGGAAGACAACCATAGCTTGAGTGATGGTTTCCACTCACCTTCCAGCCTCCCTTGATTTTATGGCCATTGTACAGCTATGTGGATGATGAAATAGATGAACATCAGGAACTGAGCAGACAGGTAAAGATGGAGCACACAAATAGGTTTTATTGGCACATTGGTGCCTTGATGGATGGAGAAACACAAGAAGGAGACCTTCAGGTTCTTTCCAAGATCTGGAATGTCTCGGTGCCTGAGGAATGGCACTAGTCTTCATAGGGGGAAGAATGATAGGCCATTTTAATGGCATCTTTTAGATACCTTAGAAGAACTTTTTCTAGGTCCTTTCTTATGTTTTTTGTTATTATTCCAAGACTTTATACTCTAAAACTGTTATTATGTGGTAGTCAACCACTAAACCCATGCCATGGACATATGCTACTTAATGTGCTTTATCGGGATGAATATGCTCTGTTTTGTTGCTATGAACTCATGATCATGTTTTATGAATGAATTGACTATTTGGACAATAGATAATGTTTGTACTTTGAATAAATTCCATGAATGCTTTTATCCTAATGGTGTTAATGCAGCCCATCAAAGTAGCAATTGTCATCTTGTTTAGGTGAGCATGTCTATGTACTGGTCGCTTGACTCAGTCCTGCAGCAGACGTGCACAGATGAAACATCGGTGTAACAGTGGTGGAAGGTTTTTGGATCGATCCAGGTGGAGACAGTTGAGAAAAGACTTAGCGAGAACAATAATTTATTTGATGAAATATAGGAGAGAGTGGGAAGCTAGATCTATTGTTTACACAGTTCTTTCCTCTCTTCTTAACCGATTCTATTTCCTATTTTCTAGTTTTCTTTTCTGTTAGATGGTTGTAATAAAAGCTTTTCCTTTTCTTAGGGCATGTGGAGTTTAGTAGTTAGATGTTTTTCCCTTTAAATAAATCCCCACTCCTGCATGAGAAAAAGGGCAGTAGTATTATTATAGTTGTATTATGTTATTTCATTATTAAGAATTTATGTACTCTTTTATTCAAGTTAATGAGCAAATGAAGTTTTGAGTTCAGTAATGTGTAATTGAGTGTTCTGGGTACTCAACCAAGGGGGCCCACTTGGTGAGGAATCTATAGTTTAGATTCATTCTATATTATTTCTCTTTCCTACATTTTTGTTATTTCAATTCCTATGCTGAACAGCTCGTGCAGCCAAAGCCATAGGACAACTACCGCTTCCTGCGGCCGAATGGCAGAGTAACTAAAGTATTATAATTGTTTGTGTGCACTCTTCCATCCTACTAGTAGACTTCATTTCCATCATCTATTTTCAATCATCTAGTTTCATAGCAATATTTTAGATTTCCTTTAAGTATTCATTTTATGCAGCAATAGTATAGTTTCCTTTCGAAAGCATTTAGTTCCTGTAGCCATAGAGTAGTTCTCTTCCAGCATTTATTTCCTGCAGCAATTATAGAATGATTGGTTGAGAAAGTGCTTGGTGCATATATCTTGCTAGCCCATTTCAAGTAATATGTCCCTGGGTTTGACATATTAAATGTTTTTATTATAAAGTGGATGAAGTGCTTAGTTGGATGTCCAATCCCTGAGTTAAAGGATTATGCCTAGTTTCTGAGTCTTTATAACAAGCAATCAACATGCTTGGGTGTCTTTTGTTGTACTTCACTTTCAATCTCAATTTATTTTACCAACATAGGTAATTGGCCTGGTACATTAGCTCGGGCGACCTTTGTTATGTCTTGTTCATTTAGGGTCTCGGTTGCTCTGACTATCTCATCTTCCTTAGCTTTATCATCAAGATCACCTTTAGTGATGTCATGTACTATGATCTCTGGGTGACTCATGTTGGTCAATAGTTGAGGAATGTCATCTAATACATTTTCAACATCTACATCATCAACATATATGGGCTCTGTGCTCAGTCGATCTTCCTCAGTGTTGACTTTGGATGCAATTTCTATCTCTTCCTCGGTATCTCTGATTTCCTTCACCGAGTTCAATAGTTTATTCCATACTTGTGTGCTCTTAATATCTACTTCCTTCAAATTTTCTTGTAAAATATTCAGTGCTTGTGCCTTCTTAGGAAATTATTTGGCATACTACTTCATTATATCTTTTATTTGCTCAACTCTTTAATCAACTTTAATAAGAGTGAGAGTTGCTTCTCTCATATGTTTCTTAGTTTGTTGTTAGGAATAACAGTCCACAAGACAACTGAGAGGGGGGGGTGAATCAGTTGTGATATAGATTATTAAACTTTAAAATTTATAAACCAAAACTATAATGCAAATGATAATATAGTAAATGCCAACACAATAACACAATACTTTTTGTCTAGGAAACCCTATTAAAGGTAAAACCCTAGTGGGAATTAGCACCCACAAATAATTTACTAAGAGTAAAGTATCCCTGTTAAAAGATTTATCCTTGTTAGGAGATTGTTACAACATTATAGTACATAGTCCCTGTTAGGAGACAAACCCTGTTAGGAGTCAAGAAAAGTAGTGGGCTTACTACCTAGGCACACTGCCCAAAGAATGTTAAAGCCACCTTCAAGGATTCACAATATGAATAAGTGTATATAGGAATATGCAATCCAATGAACTGTCTGATAGCAATTGTCTTTTCTTGGTCAGTTCCAATGAATTATTCTTGCCACAAACTTTGCTCTACATCCAACAGCTAAACAAGCCTTGCAGCTTTCATTTCTCTTTCTTTTCAATATCTCTCACTACCACATCTTTCCAAAATAAAATATCACTCATATATACCCTATTACAATAATTCATTAGGTCGTCCAATTAAGATTTCCTAATACACAAATAATTAATTTGGTCAACCAATTAGGCTTTCCCATTATAAAAATAATTGTTTAACCCCTTGCTAAGATACACATGACACCTATAAAAAGTAAACATAAAATACAATCCATCAGTTATACTCCTGGATCTACAATCCACGCTCACAATTCATATTACATGCTACATGTCTGAAGTCGGCCACCAAATAGGTCTTCTCCAGAATACACGCCACAGTTGACATCACCAGAATTCTCACACCAATCAAACACAACCCAATATTCTAAAATATTTCTTTTGTCCTCCAGTAAGCTCGCTTGATCTAAAATATCTTCGCGAGTACGATACACCCAAAACACAAAGACATGCTCTGTCAAGCATCACAATTACAGTCCAGAAATCAGTCTTCACTAAATCAACTGTAACATCCTCAATATGTAACATAAAGCCAAGAGACCTTAGGAATAATTTAAACACACATCCCTCTTCGTATAACCAACTTCAATCATTCTGAAACATCTGTATAGTGTATGTACATTTCTGCCAGTCAAGTAACCAGTATGTCTTATTCACTGAAACATATGTTGACATTAGTGATAAAACATAAATATCAACAACATGAATATTATCCAAATATGATATCATCCAATAATCTCCCCCTTTTGCATTGATGGAAACATATGGGAAAATCCATCAACCCAAAATCAACTCAAAAATATTTTCTCCTCTTAATACAATCTTCTAAATATCCTCAACACAAATCTCCCCAAAATAGTAGGGATTTTCACATAGATTCCTTCCCCCTTTGGAAATAATGGCAAAGGGTGCCATAACTCATATGTAATCTTCTGTATCTTTTTCAAATCTTCATGTCCAAGAGTCAAGTGCAAGATCACCCAAATGTGCTCTAGTGTTCCTTTGATTTCTCCCCCTAGAGAGTAGATCCATACATCAAGTATAGAAAATGATATAGCTCTGAAAGCCACTGGACTGATACATATCTACATCAATTAATTATCACAATGAGGGACTCTAACCCCAAGCATGCTTCTGAGATACTCAAAATCATATTTTGGAAAAGGTTTTGTAAATATATCTGCTATTTGTTCCTTTGTTCTAATATGTTCCAGTTTTATTTCTTTCTCTGCTACCTTCTCCCTGAAGAAATGATACTTAATAGAAAAAAATTTAGTCTTTAAATGCATTACAGGATTCTTTGACATATTCACTGTGTTGGTGTTATCAAAATGGATAACCATTGGTTCTTCAAAAATTATTCCAATGTCCTTCAACATTTGTCTCATCCAAACAACTTGTGTGCAATTTATTGCAACAACAACATACTCTGATTCAACAGTAGATTGAGAAATATAGTTCTTCTTCTTGCTCAACCAAGAAACCAACCTTTTCCAAAGGAAAAATGCACCACCACTAGTACTCTTTATGTCATCCACATTACCTTCCCAATCTGCATCAGTATAAGCCTGTAAAATAAAATCATATGATTTTTCATACCATAATCCATATTCTGTTGTTCCTTTTAAATATCTGAAAATTCTTTTCATAGCAGAAAGATGTGTCTCTTTGGGATCTTCTTGATGCCTTGCCGCAATACCAACTGCATTGGTAAACTACACTTTGAGTCTCATCATTACTAGTAGTTTAGACAAAAATGAAATGATATCATCAACAAAAACTTCTATGATTAAGATTTCATCTTCATCAATTCTTAAATATAAATTACTTTCTGCATTACCTTTTCTGAAACCAAGACAAAGTATGTACTTGTCTAGTCTTGCATACCATGCTCTAGGTGCTTATTTTAGTCCATACAGTGCGTTGTTCAGCTTACAAACCATGTCTACATCCTCTGTCAAAGGAAATCCATTAGGTTTCTCAATGTAAACTTCTTTTTCCAGGTCACCATTCAAGAATTTTGATTTCACATCCATCTGATATACTTTAAAGTCTTTATGTGCAACATAATAAAGAAATAATCTCACAGCTTCCAACCTAGCAATAGGAGCAATTTTTTCTTCATAGTATATGCCTTCTTTTTGTGAGTAGCCTTTACACACCAATCTAGTCTTGTTTCTTACCATTATTCATTCCTCATCCATCTTATTTCTGAAAACCCTTTTAGTTCCTATCACATTTTTGTTCTTAGGTCTTGGAACCAATTCACAAGTATTGTTTTTCTTTATCTATTCAAGTTCTTCTTCCATAGCTTTAGTCCAAGATTCATCTCTACATGATTCATTAGTAGTTTTCAGCTCAACTTGAGAAATCAAACAAATTTAATCTCTAACTCTAGATCTAGTCATCATACCTTTATTTTAATCACCAATAATTTTATCTTCGGGATGGTTCTTCTTAACATACCTCGGAGTCTTTGGAGTCTCAGTAACTTTAGTCACTTCATCTTCAATTTCATTTTCAATCATCAAAGGTTCTTCAGGTTCAGCAATGACCTCTTTCATCTCTGTAATTTGACCATAGTCATACATTCTTTCCTGAATCTGAAACTTTTCATCTATCCTCACATTGGTGCTTTCAATCAACTTCCTCAATCTCAGATTGAAACATTTATATGCTTTACTCTTAGTATAATAACCAAGAAAAATTCCTTCATCACTTCTAGCATCAAACTTCCATATCTCATCATCTCTTTTGATATAACATTTACTTCCAAATATTCTGAAATATTTTATAGTAGGTGTATGATCAAACCATAATTTATAAGGAGTCTTACTTGTACCTTTTTTGATCTATATTATGTTCAAGGTGTATACAACAGTGCCAATTTCTTCTCTCCAATGAACATGTGACACATTCCCTTCCAGCAACATAGTCCTTGCAACATCTAATATAGCTCTATGTCTTCGCTCTGCTATCTCATTTTGTTGTGGAGTTCTAGGAGCAGATGTCTTTCTGTATATTCCATGTTCTTCATAGAAGGTATTAAATAAGTATGATGTAAACTCTCCACCTCTATCTGATCTCAAACATTTTATCTTCAAACCAGATTAATTCTCAATGTTTGCTTTAAATAACTTGAATTTGTGTACTATCCCAATACGATAGCTATACAAAATGGAGCGGGAGTGGGAGGGAGGAGGAGGAGAGGAAAGGGCGGGAGAAAGAATTTTGAATTTTGAAACTGGAGGAAAGCTAGGAGCTTATGGATTTGATGTGGGATCTATGACAGAAGGTGTTGATACTACTATTAGATATGTGGAAAAAGTTGGAGGAACTACATTGGTATTGGCCAGCAAGAATAATGGGTCAGAAATGGGGCCAAAGGCGAAAAAATCAAAAGATTCGAATGTTGGGGGAGAATCATTTGAAGGTAAGTCACACGGTTTTTCCACTAATCAAGGGAAAGGGAAATGGGTAGGTCTCTTTGGTATAAAACCCTTGGGCAAGTCTTTATTCCCCAAAGTTAATATTTTAACAAACCCACTAAAAGGAGAGTTTGGTATTGATATACCTTATCTATTAGTGGACCATACAATTTCAATCATGGCTTCTACTTTGGTAGGCAATTTTTTGGGCCCAAGACCAATTATAGATTTAGTCAGATCCTTTGTGGACAAGAAATGGAGGTTGAAAGGTTAATTTGATGTAGTGGCTGTGCCTAAAGGTTTTTTCTCCTTTGAATTTTCAAATGGGGAAGAGCTTTCTAAATTTCTATGTGGGAGTCCCTGGATGATGGGAAAATCCTCCTTATCTCTGCAAAAATGGATGAAAATCCTTGACTATAATGATATATTTTTCATAGCATCTTTGATCTGGGTTCGTCTTCCTGGGATGCCTCTGGAATATTGGCATGAGGAAATTTTGATCGCTATAGAAAGTGTCGGCGGGGAGCTTCTATCTATTGATCCAATGACAAAAGCTTGAACAAGACAAATGTATGCAATGATTTGTGTTAACATTCAGTAGAATGTAGATCTTCCTCAGGTGATAACCCTGAAATCAAAACTGGGATCATGGATCCAAGAGGTAGAATATGAATCTATGCCTTTTGTATGCTTTATTTGTAAGAAATCTGGTCACTAGGCTAAACATTTCCCCCAGAAGTCTCCAAAGGAAAAGAAGAAGGACCAGGATCAAAACAAAGGAAAGAAAATGGAATGGAAAAGGAAAATAATGTCATCCCAAAAATGTTGGATGGAAATAGGGATCAGATGGATGAAAGAATGTATAAAAAAATAAATGAGAATAATCGGGAGGAGAAAAAAGAGGAAGCACAAAAAACTCAAGTTCAAGAATCAGTAAAGCAAGTTCCTAAAGAAAGGACAAATGATTCCACAAGCCAGAACACATCTACAGAAGAAAAAGGGGAACCTTTCATAGGAGAAACAAAATAGAATGAATCAAGGATAGAAGAAAATTTTACTCCTTCCAAAGGAGAAGAAAAAGAAAGGGACTCTAAAGAAGATGAGATTTTGGTAGAAATAGAAAATAAAACAACACAAAGGTCAGAGGAAAAACTGGAAAATGAGAATGATACAACTAGGGTAAGAAAAAAGGACTCCCCAGCTAATCCTATTCAGAATGATAAATGGAAAAAAAAAAAAAAAAGATATAGATCCAAAGGACAAGGAAAACTCTTGGTCAATTGTGGGATACTCCAAGAAGGGATCAAGTAAGAAAGGCTCAAAATCCCCTGAAGGAAACTACACTTCTTATGAAATGAACTCAAACTCAAGAAAGAAAACTGAGAGCTCCTCAATGGGGAAGTTGGTAAAGAAGAGTGGAGGTCAAAAACCAGGATTCTTGACAAGAGGTCAGCAGAAAGAAGATATAGGAACTCCAAAACTAGAAAAATGAAGAAAATCAGAGAAAACTCAAAGGGAAGAGGAAGCTAAAAAGAATATTGTTGATGGAAAACAACCCACTATCCATCAAGTTTGTTCTCCAATCCTTAAATGAATATTATTTCATGGAACATTTGAGGACTCCATGGTCCTCATAAGAAATATGTAGTTAGGAATTTAGTTAGAGATTCTAAACTGGATATCCTTTTGATTCAAGAAACTAAGATGGTCAAAGAAAAATTGAGAAGTTGAATTTATTAAAAAATGGAAATTGTTTTGGTAGTAGTTCTAAAGGGGCCTCTGGGGGATTGGTTATCTTCTGGAATCAATCTTGCTTTGACTGTCAGCTCCTAAAAGAAGAAAAAAAAATTTAGCAGGCAAAGTCTGGAGCTTAAAGGATAATTTATCTTGGACCCTTATAAATTTTTATGCCCCCAATACTAAATCTGGAAGACTCAAGGTTTGGAAGAAGTTACATGATTAGATGGAAACTAGTTTGGAGAATAACTTTCTTATAATGGGAGATTTTAATATTCCCTTAAAGCTGGAAGATAAAATGGGAGGAAATTTATCACAAGTGGAAAGTAGGGTAGATTTGATGGATTTCATTATTAATGAAAGGTTACTAGAGTTTTATCTGGAAGGGATAAATTTCACTTGGTCTAATCGTAGGGTGGGACCTAATCTTATTCAAGTTAAGCTTGATAGGGTGTTGATTAATCTGGAATGGTATACCAAGTTCTCATGTGCCCTTTCTTCTCTTACTAGAATTGGCTCAGACCATTTTCCTATTTCCTTTAATGTTCTTCCCTTCACAGGCAAAAGAAATGCTCCCTTTAGATTTGAGAAGATGTGGATAGACCACCCTAATCTGGAAAATAAAATAAGGGATTGGTGGAATATTAAGATGGAAGAAACAACAATGTTCAAAGTGGTTAAGAAACTAGCTAATGTGAAATATAATGTTAAATTCTGGAACAAGAATGTCTATGGGGACATTTTCCAACCCACAAATAAAACCCAAATGGACCAAAAAGAAATCCAGAAGGAAATTCAAAGAAATGGTCTAACTGAAAAACTGAAAACCCAAGAGAATATTGTCCTTGTGGATCTTCACAATATTATTGCTAAAGAGGAAACACAAGGAAATAAATAGAATCCATTCTTTTTATGCTACTAAAGATAAAATTACTAAAGAAGAGGAAAAAATAAGGGAAGAAATGATGGGGTACTTTGAGACCTTGTTATCTAAAGACCAAAATCTTAACTTAAGACCAAAGGAAATTACTTTCTTCGATTCCTTGTAAAGTGGATCATCCTTACAATGTCCTCCTAAAAGCTATTCCTTCAGATATTGAAATCAAGAAGGCGGTTTTTTCTTTTGAAGGAGAGAAATCTCCAGGTCCTGAAGGGTTTCAGATATTTTTCTTCCAACAGTTCTGGAGCATCACTGGTAAAAAAAATTGTTCAGTGGTTAAAGAGTTATTTGGAACAAAATCTATTCTAAAGGAACTAAATTCTACTTTTATAGCTCTCATTCCTAAAAATTAGGAGCTAATACTATTGATGGATTTAGACCAATAAGTCTTTGTAACTCCTTATACAAAATCATTTTGAAGGTCATTAATACTAGACTGTTGAGATTACTGCCTAATCTGATTTCTCCTCAATAGAATGGTTTTGTTCTGAGAAGAGAGATCCTAGATTCTATTATTGTGGTGCATGATAATATTCATTCTCTCCATGCCTCTAAAAAACAAGGATTCCTGATGAAATTGGATTTTTCAAAAGCCTATGATAGAGTGGACTGGTGTTTTCTTTCTAATATCCTTAGGTATTTTGGCTTTGATAAAAATGTGATAAGAATTATAATGCAATTGGTTTCTATTGTGACTTCTTATGTGCTTGTTAATGGGGGATCTTCCATTTTCTTTCATCCCACAAGAGGTCTGAGACAAGGTGATCCAATTTCACCCATTCTCTTTTCTATAATGGCAGAAATCCTTGAAAGATATATCAATAGTATGGTGATAACAGGTCAGATCTCTGGTCTCCAACCTTCCTCTGCTCTGCAAAAATGTTCACATGAACAATTATTGGATGAAACTATCATGATGGGGGAAGCCTCTATTAAGGAAGCAAGGAACATGAAAAAGGCTTTGAATACCTATACTAATGCTTCTAGTCAATCTATAAACTGGGATAAAAGTTCCCTTTTTTCAGCAACACTCCTGAAGAAAGACAAAGGAAGATCTCTTCCATTTTGGGTTCTGAGATTGGGAATTTCCTCTTCCTACTTGGGTATCCCTTTATGTCATAAACCTGATGATTCTTTCTGGAATGGAATCCTTGATCGATTTCACAACAAGCTGGCACGATGTAAAGGAGCTACTCTTAGTCAAGCTAGAAAATTTCAGCTTCTGAAATCTACTCTTCAAAACCTTCTAGTCTATGCACTCAGTCTTTTCAAAATTCCTCATAAGTTTGCAGACTTGATTGAAAAAATCCAAAAAAGATTCCTCTAGTCTAGAGTTGAAGAGAAGAAGAGGTTAAGCCTTGTGGCATGGGAGGTGGTGTGTAAACCTAAGAATTTTGGTGGGCTTGGTATCAGAAGTATTAAAAATACTAATAAGGCTTTGCTGGCAAAACAGTGCTAGAGAATCTTTGAAGAGGAGAAGGAAAGGAATGCTATTATCAAGAGAAAATATCATATGAACTCTTTGGAGGAAATGTTAAGGAATCCTTTGGATATCAAAGGTTCTTTCATTTAGAATAGCATAAGGAAAGGTAGGGACCTTATTAGAAAAGGGATAAGATGGAAGCTGGGAAATGGTAGGAAGATTAATTTCTGGAATCATAATTGGTTGAAGGAAGAAGCTCTTAATGAGAAGCAGGAATGGATGCCAGTGATTGTGGACTGTAAAGGTATAATTAGGTAAAAGGTTTCTGATTATTGGGTCAATGAGAAATTGGTTGACCTTAGCTCTTTTGATGAGAACCTCAATTTGGTCAATAAAAATCTTAATCTTTAGTTTTTAAGAGAAAAGGAACAAGACTCTTTGATTTGGGGTCTAAAGGCAAATGGAAAATTTTATGTTTCTTCTGCTTCTTCCCTTCTCTTCTCCTAGGAAGATCACCCAATCAGTTCTCAAGTATAGAACAATAAGCTTATACCTAAAATTAACATGTTTTTTTGGCTGATTGTTTCGAACAAAATTCTAACAGTAGACAATCTCTATAAAAGGGGTCTTAGTATGCCTAATAGATGTATCCTTTGTTGCTCTGAAGCTGAAAATTGTAATCATATCATGAGTCATTGTACTTATACTTCTAAAGTGTGGGAATATGTCTTCAATCATTTCAACCTGGAATGGGTGAAACCTAATAACTTTCAGGACATGGTTAAATAATGGCAATGCCCCTTTAATGGTAAATAAGCCAAAGATCTTTGGAGGTTATTCCTTCCTCACTTCACTTGGAGAATTTGGAAGGAGAGAAATAACAGTCTTTAGAGAAAAAATCTCATCCCATGAGATTGTGGCCAATTGCATTAGCATAAGTTTGCTGGAAAATTTTAAAGGTTCTCTCCCTAGAGACTCCCCCCTTAAGAACACTCGGATTTTAAATGATATTCTTAATAGGAAAAATCAGGGGCATAAAGACAAGGATTCAAATTTGAGGGAAAACACTAGATGGTCTACACCACCGACTGGCTGGGTAAAAGGTAACTTTGATGGAGCGGCTAAAGGGAATCCGGGAAGAGCTGGAGTGGGAGGCATAATAAGAGACTTGGATGGAAATTTTCTGGGAGTTGTTGCTGCCCCTCTGGGAATTCAGACAAATCATGTTTCTGAAGTGATGGCAGCTCTTCAAGTCATTATCATGGCTAAAGAAATGGGTTATTCCAAATTTAGGTTGGAGGGAGATTCACTAAACATAATAAACTGTATTAATGGTACGAATGAGGCTTCCTAGACTATTGGCCACATAATTGATAAAATAAAATCCTTAATGCTTATTTTTAAAGAAAATCACATAACCCATGTGTTAAGGGAAGGAAATAAGCCGACGCATGGCTTCACTAATGTGGGGGCCCAAATTGATGTCACACAATCATGGAAAGGGGAAGCAGATCTCAATATGGAGATTTTTATGTCTTATTAGGTACGATAAGATTAACAATATTGAAGGGTTAATTAAAACCAAAATTAGTGATGAGTAGATCACTTAAGATTAAGAGTGATGATAGTTGTTAGTCGAGGGATGCAAGAATAATGAAGAATGTGACCTCGCATGGTCTGTGGGTTTATCTAGCATTTTGAAACAGAAAAATCAAAACAGTATTGTGTTTCTGTCCATTCACTCTCAGAAAGTTCATAACTCTTTGGTTAAAATGGGTGGAGGTTCGAAGAGGGAGGATTCGATGGACTGCACGAAGTGGAAACAAATGAAAAAAGTTTGGAAAAGGCTGAAGAAGGGTGGTGTGACCCAGTATATGGAGAAACTGCATGGATGGGATAAATAAATAACCAAATAATTTGCAAACGACTGGAAGAATGGAAAGGTGAATATGTGGGGTATCTTTTACTCTGACTATGAGCATAATTTCAGAGATTATGGGTCTTTCCAATGAAGGCATGAAGTTTTACAGGGATAATAAATGCATTGGGACTCAAGCTTTCAAAATCTTCCCAAAAATTGAAGAAGAAGAAGAAGAAACCCTTCTAAGAAAAGGGACGAGTGATTATGTGGACATTAACAAAATTAAGAGTCACTAGGCTAACATTTTGACTGTCATGATTGATTATTTCACCCTGGATGGTCGCTATTCAAAAATTTACAACCTTCACTTTGTTCTTGCAAATCATTTTAGGCATTAAAAAAAGGTGTCATTTCCCTTCTATCTTTTGAGCTTGTTGAATAACAGTGTCATGGAGCATAGAAAAAAAGCTAGCAACCCGGCGCTTCATGAAGGGCTTATTTTGTTAATTTTAGAATATGCCAAAAATCAAATACTGGAACCCATTCCCAAAAGGGTTAAAGGGAATGCAAAGAAAATTAAGTTCGATAGAAAAAGGGAGAACCCAAAGAAAAGGGTTAGGAGTAAGAAAAAGGAGAATCTGGAAAGGAAGGAGGAGATTGAAGACCAAACCCTCGAAAGTCAGGGCAATGAAGAAGAGATTCAGGAAGAGGAGAAGGAGGACATGCCCATGACTAAAGAGGAAGCTCAAGAGATAAATAAGGAGGATCTGGTAAAAGATAAAGATGAATAGGTGAATAAGGAGGACACCTAGATGAATGAGGAGGAAATTCCCTTGAATGAAGAAGATGAGAACAAGGTAAATGAATCCATAAATCAAGAAGAGGAAAAATATGAAGAAGAGAAAGAGGGAGATGACAAGGAAGAAAATAATGAAGAAGTGAATGATGGTAAGGATAAGGAGGAGAAGATAGGGCAGCCGATCTTGAAGGCTGGTAATAGGAAAAAGAAAAGACAGAGAATGGACTTTGACAAAAATACTATGGTATGGTTTGAAATTGATGATAGAATTCCAAAGAGCAAGGAGGATCATGGGGCCAGCATGGAGAATTGGCTCAATGAGGAAATGAAGGACATGAAATAGCACCTAAATTAAATGCAAGAAGCTATGGATCCCTTAAAAACCAAGATAGAAGAAATGGAGAAGGATTTTTTGATTAAGGTAAATAATAACAACAGAAATGAGGAGATTACGGCCAGAGTCAATGCACTTGTGGAAGAAAAGATGAAAGACATGAAAAATCAAATCAGCCACAATGGGCATATGATAAGTACTATTCTCAAGCATAGAAATGTAGGGCTTAAAGTCTCTATTCAAAATCTCAATGTGTTATATGCCTACTTGGAGAGTAGTCTGTTGGAGAATACTACAATTACAATTGATGACAAAGCTAGGAGCTCGGGTCTGGGTACCAGAACTCAAAGTGGCATAAAAAGGAAAATTCTAGAGATTCCAAAGGAGATGAAAGAGTTGAAAGAGTCCATTGATAAAATGGAAGACATGTAGAAAGAGGCTGAGGAAGCCTATGAAAGTATGAAGTAGTTTTTATTTTTCTTTGTTGGAAACTAGGCTAGAAGTTGTGCTGGAAACTATTCTGAAAACTGTGTTTCTTGTTGGCAGTTTTTTATTTTCCTTTTTTGGGTTAATGGGGGTTCATCGAGGTCCTTCTTTTTGTTCGTAGCAGGAATTCTATGTGTATAAGGGTTGTTGATTCTTATCTCTAGTACTTCAATGTAAAAGGTATTAGGGTCCTTTCAAAACCTGTATTTACCTTAATCAAAAACTTGAATTTGTCAAATGCTTCATATTTCTCTCTCAAATATGTAACCCACATCATTCTAGAAAATTCATCAACAAAAAGTATAAATTACCTTTCACCATAATATGATCTTATTCTTGTAGGACCACACAGATGTGTATGCACCAAATCCAACTTCCCTTTTGCTGAATAAGATTTTCTTTTAAAACTGCTTCTGGTATGCTTCCCCATAACACACTCTCTACACATAGTGCTAGATGGCTTTAAAATCTTAGGTAGATCTCTTATAGCATTAGTCATACTTTCCTTCACAATGTTAACATGAAAAAATCTTCTATGCCACAGCCAACTGTCATCAACCTTCACAATAAAACGAGTAGCTTCATATGTATTCAGTTCAAATACATTACCTCTAGATTTATTACTAGATGCAATAAAATCTCTTGATTTACTTTTGATAGAGAATTTCTCATCAATGAATTTCATTTGATAACCTCTATCCACTAACTGTCCAACACTCAATAGATTATGCTTAATTCCATCAACAAGTAATACATTGTTAGTATTTGTCTTTCCATCTAAAGAAATAGATCCTACTCCAATGATAAGTTTAGGATTATTGTCACCAAATCTAACAACACCACCATCATATCTTTTCAAATTCATAATTTTATTTTTATCTCCAGTCATATGATGTGAACAACCATTTTCTATAACCCATTCAAATTTCTTTTCAAAACGAGATACTAAATCATTTTCTTCATGTATAGGTTCATCATCCTTTATAGAAATAAAACCAATTTCATCATAGTCACCATCATCATCAGAAATACCCTCACTGGCATAATAACATTCCTTGTCTTTAGGATACTTTGATTTGTAAAACTTAGGTTTATGCTTAGGAACCCTTTTAGGACATCTAGATACAAAATGACTAATCTTGTTACATGAAAAACATTTCAAATGTAATTTTCCTTCAAATTTACCCTTACCTCTCTTCTCTCTTCTAGTGATCAATTATACCACTTCATCTAGCTTTCTTTCTTCCTCATGTATCTATTCCCATTCCTCAGCATATTCTCCAAGCTCTTCTCTTAGGTCACCATAGTTGGTGCTCGCAATTCCTGATAAGGTCTTTTTGTTCTTATGCACAGTTTAAAAGTAGTTAGTTTTCCAATCAACATCTCTCTAGTGAAGTTTGGTGTCAAGGGTATAATCTCCTCTATATCTTGTACTTTGGTTCTATAAGTAGGTGTCAAAGATCTGAGTATCTTTGCAATCACTTCTTCCTCACTGTAAGTACCTCCAAAGTTTCTAATGCCAGTAACCACTTCAGTAATTCTCTGTCCACATGCCCTACTGTTCTCATCTTCTCTCATCTTTAGTGATTCCATATTTCTCTTCCATTTTTGTAGCTTTACCTATTTTTTAAACTTTTCTCCTTCATACAGTGCCTCCAATCTTGTCCAAATCTCATGTGCAGAATACAAGTCTTTTACTTATGTGAATTCACCTTTAGAAAGTGCACTGATCAATGATTCCCTTGCAACCATATTACATGAAAATAGCTTCTTTTGATCTTCAGTAGCCATCTCCAATTCATCCTCAGTCGCTATCTTTTCATTCTTCTTTGTGATCATCCAGTAGTCAATTCCCAAACATAGCAAATGTGTTCTCATCTTGTTCTTCCAACTGTCAAAGTTTTTAGGATCAAATTTTGGACTATCCTTCCTATAGTAAGACATATTCAAGATCACCTCAATTTGTTAATATTTCTCTCTAAGGACCAATAGCTTTGATACTAATTGTTAGGAATAACAGTCCACAAGACAACAAAGAGGGGGGTGAATCAGTTCTGATATAGATTATTAAAATTTAAACATTATAAACGAAAACTGCAATGCAAATGATAACACAGTAAATACCAACACAGTAACACAATACCTATTGTCAAGAAAAACCTGTTAAAGGTAAAACCCCAATGGTAATTAGCACCCACAAATAATGTACTAAGAGTATGGTATCCTTGATAAAAATATTTAGCCCTGTTAGGATCTTTTTACAACATTACAGTACACAGTCCCTGTTAGGAGACAAACCTTGTTAGCAGTCAAGAAAAGTAGTAGGCTTGCTACCTAGGCACACTGCCCAAAGAAGGTTAAAGACACCCTCAAGGATTCACAATCTGAACAAGTGTATATAGGAATATATAATCCTGTGATCTATCTAATAGCAATTGTCTTTGCTTGGTCAGTTCAAATGAAGTATTCTTGTCAAAAAATCTGATCTACATCTAGCAGCCAAAAAAGCCTTGCAGCTTTCACTTCTCTTTCTTTTCAATCTCTTTCCTTACCACATCTTTCCAAAATAAAATATCACTCATGTATATCCTATTACAATAATTCATTAGGTCAGCCAGTTAATCTTTCCTAATACACAAATAATTAATTAGGTTGGCCAATTAGGCTTTCCCAATATACAAATAATTGTTTAACCCCTTGTTAAGATAACACGGTACCTATAACAAGTAAACATCAAATACAATCCATCATTTATACTCCTAGATCCATAATCCAAGCTCACAATTCATATTACACACTACATGTCTTAAGTCAGCCACCAAATAGGTCTTCTCCAGAATACACGCCATAGCTGACATCACTAGAATGCTCACGCCAATCAAACACAACCCAATATTCCAAAATATTTCTTCTATCCTCTATTAAGCTTGCTTCATCTGAAATATCTTCACCAGTAAGATATACCCAAAATACAAAGACCTGCTCTATCAAGCATCACAGTTACAGTCCAGAAACCAGTCTTCACTAAATCAATTGTAACATCCTCAATATGTAACATAAATCTAAGTGACCTTAGGAATAAGGTCAACACACATCCTTCTTCATATAACCAAATTTGATCATTCTGAAACATCTGTATAGTGTCCATACACTTCTGCAAGTCAAGTAACCAGTATGTCTTATTCACAAAAATATATGTTGACATCAGTGACAAAACATGAATATCAATAGCATGAATAGTATCCAAATCTTCTATCATCCAACAAAAGTGCATATGTCCATCTTTCTGATATCTTATCATATAACTCAGAAGGAAGGTAGGTAGAAAATTCAAATAGAACTAGTTTAAATTTGATCATCATACCTATAATTGCTTCTTCGAGTTTGTCCTTTTTCTCGATAGTGAGATCAGAATATGCATGTACCTTTGGATGTCCTAATCATTCAGTTGTAATGATTACTTCTTCAATTTCATCAATAGTCTGAGGTATCTTATTTTGTACAACTTTGAATTGATATGGATTGTCATCAAAATCATCCTTGTCATATTTTTTCCTTACATATCTCTTTCTTTGCATCGGTGCAGGATTCTCGGTAGTACCCTTCTATTTTCTTGTTTGGTAAGTGAGCTTTGGTGAGGGTCTTGTAATTTTTTCTACACCTTTCTTCAAAGGTGGTGAATCCATACTCACCGATTGTGATCTGGTCTATGATGGAGACTCATTATTTATGTTTTTTCCCCTTTTGGCCTTAGGTGCCTTGTCTTGTTATTCATCTAAATTGGTGGCATCAGCGTCATGTTCGGGTTCATCATCTTGACCGAGTGAAGTATGTTGATTGGTTTCATCAACAGACTTGTCTAATTCTTCATCTGTGATTGCAAATTTTCTCTTCAAAGTCTTCACAATTTTTGTCTTTTTTCTTGCTCATCTTTTAAACTTGTAGACCAATAGTGATTTAAGTCTAGGCTTCATCAAATGTACCAAATCTTATGGCATATTTGTCAATAGGCTCATTCAAAAAAAATTCAATAGCTTCAGATGCAATATCAATATCTAACTCATAATCTAACAGAGGTAGCCATGTTGTCCCCAAATGAGCTGCCTTGATTGAGTTGTATCGGTGTCTACTAAAAAACATATTTCATCTTTTTATTTTTCCACAATTTGCTGAGGAATTCTAGGTCTCTTTTCCATTCTTTCTTTAAACTTGGAAAAATATTCATTCATAACTGACTCAAAATTATTTCCTAGACTTGTAATGAAATCATTGATTTTCATAGTAACTGGTCGATTTGACTTCCATTTTACTTTACTGATAGATGGAAAGAAGTTCTACAAGTAGAAAAATGTGCATAGTAGTAGGGACCCAAACTTACATGTATTTGATCTTGCTAATCTAATTGTCTTCATATTTTCTTCAAATTACCTTTGTAACAGCTCGTCTAGGTCATATTATACTCCTTTCATGACAATTTTATATGCTATGTCAACAGCTCTGCAAGAAATTTTGTTTAGTAGTCTGTTGGAATGGAATATCTTATAGCTAATGACATAAGCTTTGAATCTCAGCTTAGGATCACTAATGTAATTGATCTTCAAACCTCTACTATCCCATTCGGCTCCTGTTAGATTTTCTATTTCAGTTCTTGGAGGGTGCCTAAGGGATTTTGACTTATCACATATTGGATACCCTGCCATGGCGTGAATAACATCCTTGGTTATCTTCTTTGGCTCGTCCATCCATAGCTTTTCATCATGTACACATCTTAGAACAATGTGGATCCACTCAACCTTAAATACATTCAGGAAATCTAGGACAATGGTTAACCCTTTAACCTCCAATTGTTTGTGATCTTCTTTCAATTTCTCATCTGTGCATAGTGATTGATAAGTGGAAATAAGTTCAAAGTCTCTAACTTCACCTATTTTTCAGTGAATGTAAGCACACACATCTTGGACTAACAAAACCCTAGGCGAGATAGATGAAAATGCATCTTTGTCATCTAGTTATGCTACAACCTGCAGATGGATCTTGTAATTGGGCTCATTACACATGGAGTTCTTCATCAAAATAATCTTTTATCCTTCTCCATCTTTGCTTTCATGGTTCGAGATGTAGATGTCATGATTTATAGTTTTAGGGCTTGCATGAACAGTGTTTGAATAAATTAGGAATAACAGAATCTGTACTGAGTAACCTTTATGTGTTTAGAATGTGCTTAAATCTCTATAGAATGCTCAAAAATACTCTACTACAAGTTTTCTATCTTTTCTCTGTTTTTCTCTATGATCGCAGTGTGAGAAAATAAGTTCACATCAATAAAATTTATAGAAAATGACTTAGGGTGGTGCAATGAATGTTTTTTACCAACCACTCGGTGAACAAACATTATGCCTCAGTTAACACTGAAAATACTTCATCTCAGTGAATGTAACAAATGCTCGGCTACCATAGCAACTCGGTTGTCTCTTCACATGTTTACCGACTGACAGTTCTAAATTGCTACATATTAACCAACTCAACTAAATCATAGTAATAAAAAATATAATACCATAGTGCATCTTGATTAATATTAATTTGGCATTTGTGCAATGAACATAGGAACTAATGTAAGATATAGCTTTGAAAAACATAGTTCCTTACCTGCTTGTATTTCTTAGTTGGAGATGGTGGAGCCACCTAATCCATTAGATGAGGTGTCATTGACTATTGTGCTTGGTCCTACATAATCATTTGATGCTGTCATCCACATTTGATTTCTGATCCTTACAATTTCATCAATTGTATTTGATGACATGTAATTGATTAAATGTTTGATAATGTTAAGTTGAAGATAATGCAAGGCATTAAATCAGTTAATGATTTGTATTGTCATTGATGTCAACTTGATATCATCTATACGGTCATGTATAAAATGCCAAAGACTTCAAAGAATCAATGGAACAAAGTTTATACTTTCAGCAATGCATAAAATTCAAGTATTCACTAAGTGACAAATAACACCGATGGAGTGCACACCATTGGTAAAGGCAAAGAAGAAAATTCATAGTGATACCTGACGAGCAGAAGATGGCATTTCCTAATGAAGAAAAACCACAGGATGCCTAGCGACTTAAAAATAGAGTTTCCCGATGGACAAAGATCCCAACTCTAACTAGAAGTCACACCGATGAAACTAACAGTTGTAACCAATGACTAACTGAAGGGTTGACCGACAGAATAGAGAGTTCAGAAAATGGCAAAATATCTAGCTAGCAAGAGCTAAAGATAGAATTAACTGGTTGCTTTATTTATTTTATTCAACCAGAGTTAAGTGTTTTATTTAAAGAAGATTTGTACGGTTGGCATAAAGATAACTACAAGATAAATCAGGAGTTATGCTTTAAATAAAATTGGCTGGATTGTTTTTCATGCCAAGAATCAAGAATCAAGAATTAAGAAACATTGAATACAATGTCTATATAAGAGAAGTTTAATTAATTTTTGTATCACATGAAAAGGGATTAAGGGGAGTGAAAAGAAAGAGGATGCTAAAAATAAACTGATGAAGAACAACTTCATGCAGTACTGATCAATCAAGCTGAAGTAGAGATAAGGTATTCTACAGACTGTAAAGAATAGTGAACACAGCATCATAGAGCAGAAAGCATGG
Source organism: Thuja plicata (assembly GCA_018584345.1). Taxonomy (NCBI): domain Eukaryota; kingdom Viridiplantae; phylum Streptophyta; class Pinopsida; order Cupressales; family Cupressaceae; genus Thuja; species Thuja plicata. The sequence continues at coordinate 1,404,973 of MU224170.1, read as the reverse complement.
AGCACAAAAGAATTGAATTGATACATTGATCAGAGAGGTAATGTACTTAAATAGATCTAAAAATCTGCAATTCAAGTTGCATTAGAAACAGGTCATTTTTTTTCAGTTTAACCATTGAAGCATCAAGTCTCTTAACATAGCAGGACTTAACAATCTTCTATATATTGAGGTACATCCCAAGGAGTGCCAAAAGGTTGATTCATGAAAGTAGCATTGGATATGCCCGATGCCTATTCACATTCTAAGAGAAAGGTTGATTCAAGGATGGTAGCATTAGATGCCTAATACTAAGTGACAACCTATATGTGTAAAATCCTCTAACAAGGTCACACTTAACAGTGTGTTTGTAACCTTTAACAAGGTTGGCTCTTAATAGGGCTCACTTTAGAAGAGTGAAAATTTGGGGTACCGGTCCCAGTGGTTTTTCCCTAACACGGTTTCCACATTAAAAATTCATGAGTTTTTTGTGTATGATTCATTTCTTTATTGTTTTGTATCTGACATAGTTAACACTGGATTTATCGGTATACTCTACATATTTACTATATTTCGGTAAATAGTTATACTGCTTATCGGTAATCAAGGAGAATAAGGATAGATAGTTAATCATTATAAGTATTTCATGCCATGCATCTTGTAGGGACATAATAATCTGAGGTTTATTTTAAGGATAAGTTTTTGAGGCCACTGATTCACACCCCCCCCCCTCTAAGTAATTACTAACAATTGGTATCAGAGCTTGTGTGCTTAGAAGGGAGGTTTCAAGACCTAAGTCAGAGATCACAAGATGAACAGATGAGATGTGCCCAAGTTGAACAAAGATAATTTTGCTTTATGGAAAAGTAGGATAAGACTCCATTTATCAGGTATTGGTAATGATGTTACTCAATTCCTTGAAACTGAATATGTGTTGCCCAAAAGAGAACCAATAGTTGAAAAAATGAGAGAGAAGCATGAACATAATGGCATGATGATATATCTTTCTTCCTCACTCTTTGATGCTGAATTTGAAGATGTCAAAGAATGCAAAACAGCAAAGCAGATGTGGGACAAATTAAAACTTGTACATGGTGGTGACAAAAAAATTTTGAGAGCCAAGGCAAAAATCCTTAGAGGAAAGTTTGATGATCTCAAAATGAAAGAAGGAGAAAACATCACTCAGTACAACACAAGAATTAAAGAGGTATTCAATACTATCTGAGGAGTTGGAGGTGTACTGGAAGAAGATACAGTGGTAAGTAAAATTCGAAGAACCTTACTGCCTACTTATGCTATTAGAGTATCTGCCATTCAAGAAATGAGAGCAGTAGCAAATAGCAATGTTACTCTAGACAGTTTAATTGGAAACCTGATTTCATTTGAGATGAATAACTTCGATAATAGTGTCTTACCAAACATAGAGTTTGCATTCAAAACTTCTATGAGAATAAGTAAATCAAGTCACAAAAATACTATGAGAAAAGATAGTGATAGTGAAAGTGAAGAAAATGATCTTGATGAAATAGAAGCGCTTATGGCTAGAAGAATGTAGAGAGGCAAAGGTAGATACAAAGGTAAATTACCACTTGTTTGTTTTAATTACAAAGAGATTGGACATTTTGCTACAAGATGTACTAACAGAAGAAAAGATGACAGAAGTAATGACAGATCTTTTGAGAAGAAGTCTTACAAAGGTGATTACAGAAGCAACTGACAATCAGAAAGAAGAGATACATGAGACTTTAAGGACAAAGGAAAGAAGTTCAGCTACCTAGAAAAATTCAAGGATGATGATACTGACACCGAATCTAATGAATACATTGAGATGGTGTTTGTGGCTGTAAAGGATGATTTAGATGATGATGAAGAAAGGTATGTAGAAACTACTCTCATATCTAAAATTAGCAAAATTGATGTTTCGATCATAGATAGTGGCTGCACTCACCATATGACTGGAGATAAGCAAAAGTTTGAGACTTTTGAATACTACAAGGGTGGATCAGTAAGAATGGGAAACAACACACCTTGTCCAGTTGAAGGTAGAGGAACAATAATGTTTAATAACCAGATAAAGTGTGAGAATGCTTATTGGGTAAATGGATTGAATTATAATCTATTGAGTGTTTCTCAGTTGAATAATTCAGCTCACAAAGTAGCATTTGAAAACAAAAAGGCAAAGATCCTCAACAAATCTAGAAATCTGATTGGTACCGGTGAGCAAACAAAAGGTAACTTATTCTATCTAAATGATACTGACTTCACTTGTTTGATTGCTACAAATGAAGAAATATTGTTATGGCACAAAATACTGTATCATGTGAATTTTTACAACATGATAAAAATTAGCAAAAAGAGAAATGTTAGAGGCTTACCGACAATGACCAAGCCCAACAACATCATCTATAAAAAAATGTCAAAAAGGTAAAATGACAAATTCTAGTTTCAAAATCAAAACCCATACATCTGATGCAATTCTAGAATTATTCCATACTTATTTATGTGGACCCATGAGGAAAAAGAGTTATTATGGAGATAGAAACTTTATTCTCTTTGTTGATGATTACTCTAGAATGATGACAGTTATGTTTCTAAAAGATAAATGTGAAGCATTCAAGATGTTTAAATGGTATAAGGCCATGGTACAAATCTATGTAAGGATCTAAAATTTTTGAGATCAGATAGAGGAGGTGAGTTTATATCAGATAAATTTACTAACTTTTGTAATGAGCATGGTATAAAAAGACAGGTTTTTGCACCAAGAATGCAACAACAAAATGGGATTGTTGAGAGAAGGAACATATCAATAATTGATTGTGCTAGAACACTGATGATAGAAAAAAGCATCACCCAAATATTATGGAGGGAAGTTGTCAGTACTATTCTTTACACACTGAATAGCGTACAATTGAAGAAAGACACCAAGAAGACACATTATGAGCTATTGTATGGATACACACCCAATGTGAGTTATTTCAAAAATTTTGGCAATCAATGTTATATCTTAAAAGATGATAGAAATGGAAAAATTGACTTCAAGAGTGATGAAGGAATTTTTCTAGGGTATTCTACCAAGAGAAAGGCTTACAAATGTCTAAACAAAGCCTCTAACAAAATTATTGAAAGTGCAAATGTAAAGATAGATGAATTTGCAGAGAAGAAT